>PISX010005477.1:0-107654 GCA_004024625.1 Mellivora capensis
ACTTGTTAATTTTAGCCATTCTGACTGGTGTGAGGTGATACCTCATTGTGGTTTTAATTTGTATTTCCCTGATGCCAAGTGATGTGGAGCACTTTTTCATGTGTCTGTTGGCCATCTGGATGTCTTCTTTGCAGAAATGTCTGTTCATGTCCTCTGCCCATTTCTTGATTGGATTATTTGTTCTTTGGGTGTTGAGTTTTATTTCTTTTTTTTTTTTTTTTTTTTTTTTTTTTTGAGCAAGGTTTGGAATACTATGTATTTCCCTCTTAAGACTGCCTTTGCCATATCCCATAGGTTTTGGATTGACGTGTCTTCGTTCTCTTTGGTTCCCATGAATTGCTTAAGTTCTTTGATTTCCCGATTGACCTAAACATTCTTGAGCAGTATGGTCTTTTTAGCTTCCAAGTGTTTGAATTTCTTCCAGACTTTTTCTTGTGATTGAGTTCCAGTTTCAAAGCATTGTGGTCTGAGAATATGCAGGCAGTAATCTCAGTCTTTTGGTATTGGTTGAGACCTGACTTGTGACCCAGAATGTTCCATGCACGCTCAAGAAGAATGAGTATTCTGTTTTAGGGTGGAGTGTTCTGTATATATCTTTGAGGTCCATCTGGTCCAGTGTGTCATTGTCTGGTCCAGTTGTCAATGACAATTGTCATTGTCAAGCTCTTGTTTCTTTGTTGATTTTCTGCTTAGATGATCTGTTTATTGCTGAGAGCGCAGTGTTGAGGTCTCCTACTATGAATATATTATCAATATGCCTCTTTATTGTGCTTAACAGTTGGCTTATGTTGTTGGCTGCTTCCATGTTGGGGGCATAGATAATTGTAATTGTTAGACCGACCCTTTAAGAATAATACAGAGTCCTTCTGTGTCTCTAACTACAGTCTTTAGCTTAAAATGTAATTTGTCTGATACGAGAATTGCTACCTTGGCTTTCTTTTGAGGTCCATTGGCATGAAAGATACAGTTCTCCATCCCTTCACTTTCAGTCTGGATATATCTTTAGGTTCAAAATGAGTCTCTTGTAGACCACATATGTACGGGTCCTGTCTTTTTATCTAGTCTGCAACCCTGTGCCATTTTATGGGAGCGTTTAGGCCATTCATGTTGGGAGTGCTTATTGAAAGGATTTTATTGTTACCATGTTGCCTGTGAAGTCCTTGTTGTCTGTGAAGTCCTTGTTTCTATAGATTGTCTCTGTATATTTCTTTCTGTATCTCTCTTAGGGACTTTCTCCTTCTATAGAATCCTCCCCCCCTTTAATGTTTCTTGCAGGGCAGGCTTAGTGGTCCCATATTATTTCAGTCTTTGCTGGTCCTGGAAACTCCTTCTCTCTCCATCCTTTCTGAATGATAGCCTTGCCGGATAAGGAATTCTTGGCTGCCTATTCTTTTCATTTTGTACCCTGAATTTGTCTTGCCAGCCCTTTCTGATTTGCAAGGTCTTTGGAGACAGGTCTGACATTATTCTGATGTTTCTCCCTCTGTAGTAAGGAATCTCTTCCCGCTAACTTCTCTTAAAAAGGTTTCCTTGGTTCTGAGATTTGCGAGTTTTATTATTACACGTCTGGGCATTGGTCGGCTCCTCTTCGTCTTGGGGGGTGTTCTCTGTGGACATGAATGCTTGTTTCATTCCCCATATTAGGGACATTCTTGGCTACGATTTGGTCAAATATATCTTCTGGTCCTCTCTCTCTCTCTCTCCATCTCCCCCCACCCCCTGCCAGGGATCTCAGTAATTCTGACATTGGAATGTTTCATGGCATCATTTATTTTTCTAATTCTGTTTTCATGGATTGTAAGCTATTTGTTCCAGGTCTTCTCCTGATCCTCCTTTTCTCTCAGTTTGTCTTCTAGATCACTAATTCGTTCTTCTGCCTCATTTACCCTAACTGTTAGAGTATCTAGTTTAGATTGTATCTCATTGATAGCATTTTTAAGTTCTGCCAGATCCACTCACATTTCTGCCCTTAGCGAATCTATTTTTTGCCATTAATAGTTTTCTCCAGCCTGACTATTGTCTTCATAACTGCTACACTGAAGTCTATTTCTGACATCTTGCTTAGATCCATATCTATTAGATCTCCAGGAGAGGCCATTGTCCCTCGGACTTTTCTTTGTTGGGAGTTTCTCCTCCTAGTCATTCTGTTGAGTAGAGGGTATGTACAACCAAAACTATCAGCCACAGTCCAGGCAGGATGTACCCTCTCAACTGAGGATCCTCTGCCCCTGTAGAGATCCAGACGTGTATAATCTTACATGTCAGGCTGATTTCATGGGTATTCAGAATGGTTTGGTAGATTCCTAGCTAAAATCAGGGGTCTGGTTGAAAAGGAGTTCCCGTACTCCTCTGCCATCTTGGTGCAACACATCCTCCATTCTAAAGCACTTCTTCTTTCCTTGTCCTTTTCATGTCTGCTAAATTGTCTGATCTCCATCTTAAGTCTAACATCAATTTCTTCTAGCTGCACAACTGCAGTGAGAGCTAGAGAAGCAGGATCATGACTGATTCACTCATAACCTCAAGTTCTTTAGGGTGTTTTATGTTATGTATTTTGCCCAGAAAGAATTAATCATGTTATCTGTGATAGCTAGAATAAATTTGGTGAGCTGAGAAGCAGTCATTGAGGTTTCTGTTTTCCACTTTTGTTTGTTAAATAATTTTGGAAAATGTTTCCCTTAGTGCAAGGCCTTGTTAAATAAATAACCGGGTAAGAAGGGATAGTTGATGAGTCCACAGTCATTAGGAAGGCATTATAGCATGGTGCTTAAAAGTGCAGGATGTGAGTCAGACCACATGTGAGTCATAGTCTCTTTGTTTATAATTTGAGGATAATAATATATAGTACATACTTCATAAAGTGAAGACAATTAAGTTAGAGAGTACCTGTAAAGTACTGTAAAGTGTCTGGTAAACATGACTGCTGTTGCTCTTGCTCTTACTCTATTACTATTAGGTCATAGGGGAGGAGTCTAATGAGAACATTTTGATGACTTGATAGAAACTTCTCTTAGGTTGTGCTGATGAGTGAGCTTGTCAGGCAGGTTGTCATGTAACTTATTCATGTAACTCCCCTCCTCTTCTCTTTCTTTCCTCTCTCTGTCCCTCGTTTACTTTCTTTTCTAATTGAGGAATAATTGACACATATCAAATATATATACACTTTTGTAAGTATTGATATTTATGTTAAAATATGAGTACCTCTGAAACCGTCACCAAAATCAAGATGATGAACTCACCTCATCACTTCCAAAAGATTCCTCATGCCCTTTTGTAATCCCTCCTTCCTGTTCTTCCCGCTCTCCCTATTGACCTTCCAACCCCCTCCCCATACCCAGGCAACTACTGGTTTGTTTTCTATCACTATAGATTAGTTTGTATTTTCTAGATATAAATGAAATTATAAAGTACATGCTTTTTTTTTTTGTCTAACTTTTTATTCAATATAATTATTTTGAGATTTGCCTGTGTTGTTTGTAGTAATAATCAGTGCCTTTATTTTGCTGGGTAGTATACTGTTGTATGGATATTAATTTAGTTTTTTTCAAATCAAGTAATTCAGTGATATTTATTTGGACATTTCAAATTTATTTTCAATTCTACAATCATTTAGTGCATAACATATATAAGGCCCTATGCAAACAGCATTGGAGCATATAAAGATGAAATGCAGTTCTTGGCCTTAAGAAGTGAACAGTTTAAGATGTTTGGGTGACTCAGTTAAGTGACTGCCTTTGGCCCAGGTCATGTTCCTGGAGTCCCAGGATCAAGTCCTGGGTCAGGCATCCTACTCAGTGGGGAGTCTGTTTCTCCCTCTGACCCTCCCCCCCCCTTCTCTCTCTCTCTCATTCTGTGTCTCAAATAAATAAAATCTTAAAAAAAAAAAAAAAAACTGGACAGTTTAGGGGCTCCTGGGTGGCTCAGTAGGTTACATGTTTGCCTTTGGCTCAGGTCATGGTCTCAGGGTCCTGGGATTGAGCCCCTCTTTGGGCTCCCTGCTCAGCAGGGCATCTGCTTCTCCCTCTCCTTCTGTCCCCCTCCCCCACACATGCATGCATGCATGCTCTCTCTCAAATAAATAAGTAAAATTTCAGAAAAAAAAGAAGTGGACAGTTTATTTTACTGAAGGTAGTAAATATGAGGAGAGTAATGATAAATCAAAGAGGAATTATAAGAGAATCAAAAAGTTCAGTGAAATTTCAGTTAGGGAAGCTTACTTTTGCACAAGGGAGGATGCTTGGGTGGGAAGCTTTGGACTGGCAGAGAAACAGAGAATAGGGCAAGCACAGAGCATGTCTAGGGTGTTAAGAGTGCTGAGTTGCTTCAGTGTTCAGTTTAAGTAGTCTGCTTTAAGTGGGACTTAGTGCGAATAATGATGAAAAGGTAACTATAAGAAGATAAATCTGGGGGCACCTGGGTGGCTCAAGTGTGTTAAGCTTCTGCCTTCAGCTCAGGTCATGATCTCAGGGTCCTGGGATCGAGCCCCGCATCGGGCTCTCTGCTCAGGCTGGGAGCCTGCTTCCCCCTCTCTTTCTGCCTGCCTCTCTGCCTACTTGTGATCTCTGTCAAATAAATAAATAAAATCTTAAAAAAAAAAAGATAAATCTGGAAAAGTAAAGTTGAACTGGTCAAGAAACACTCACTTGTCATGTCAAAGCAGTTCAGTTTATTTGGTAATTGGTGAGAAACTTAGAAGTAGTTTCAAACAGTGGCATGATGGCATTAGAGCCAGTGTATTAATCAGAGGAGAAAAATTGTCATAATACTATCTATAGCACATATTTATCTGAGAGCTATTTATGTCTGTTTGTTTAAAAAGCATAGGAGTTAGGCTTTAAAGTGTGTATACAGACAACTTGCTAAAATTGAATTAAATTTAAATTAATGACTTGTATTCTCTATTTTTTTAAAAGATTTTATTTATTTATTTGACACAGAGAGAGATCACAAGTAGGCAGAGAGGCAGGCAGAGAGAGAGGGAGAAATAGTCTACCTGCTGAGCAGAGAGCCTGATATGGGGCTCGATCTCAGGACCCTAAGATCATGACCTGAGCCGAAGGCAGAGGCTTAACCCACTGAGCCACCCAGGTGGCCCAATATATTCTCTTATTTTTTAAGTGTAATTTGGTACCTTCATCTAATTTGAGCTATAGCATAAATACAGAAATTACATTGACAACTCTTAGGTTCCTGTCGCCCTTTTCTTATGTAATGGCTGTTGGCATCTAGTATGGATACAGAAGTGAAAATGAACCACATGGCTAAATGTGTTGCCCTTTCTTTTCCTCTTAGTCAGGATAGGTCTCACTTTTCTTTTTCTTTCTGGTCTTTTCTGAGTACCTACTGCACTGGGAAATAGAAGGGCTTTTAAAAACATGGGAACTAGTTTGGGGTCATGGGTAGGGCAACAATAGTTAAGGTTCAGGGATGTGATTTAATCAAGAAAGGTTAAGTGTGTGATATGACTACTCCAGTTCTGTTCCACATTCTACTCCCTTTTCTCCCCTCCCTCCCCCTCCAGTAGATACTGTGCTTTCTCTTTTCTGCATTAGGTGCGGTAACAGAATCCTTTTGTTCATAGTTTCTTAGGTAGTACTTCTCTGCCCCAGTGAAGAGCTCTGCATGAGGCCTGGCACCGAGAATATTCTTGGTCAGTGTGACTTTCACAGTTGACTCTTTGGTTGGGTTTCAGAACCATAGGAGCTGCTTAAAGAGGAAATTAGAAAACCCCTCTATTTACCTTCCTCTTTGGTAAATACCATTTATCTCATCCCATGCTCCTGAATAGTCACTTACCTGTTAAAGAACTAAGAGTCAACCTGAACTAGCTCTCATACAGTAAGAGTAGGTATCTGATCATTGGAAATAGCCTGCTTGGCTATATGAGGAGAGGATATGTCCAGTAACTGATTTTTCCATTGCAGGGGACTTGTATGGCGCTATTGGTTCTCCTGTACGATTAGCGAGGACTGTGGTGGTTGGCAAACGACAAGACATGGTCCAGAGGCTGCTTTATTTTCTTACTTATTTTATAAGATGCTCTGAACTTCAAGAAACCCATCTTTTAGAAAATGGAGAAGATGAAGCCATTGTTATGCCAGGCACAGTAATTACTACCACTTTGGAGAAAGGTGAAATAGAAGAATCAGAATATGTGCTTATCACAGTGCATAGAAACAAAAGCAGTTTGCTCATTAAAGACCCAGAAGAGACAAGGACTCCTAACTGTAGCTGTAAATATTGCAGTCTTCCCCTCCTTGGGCAAAATATAGAGAATGTTTCACAACAAGAAAGTGAAGATATTCAAAACAGCTCGAAGGAGCTGCTAGGAATTTCAGATGAGTGTCGAATGATTTCTCCCTCTGACTGCCAAGAAGAAAATGCTGTTGATGTTAAACAGTTCAGAGATAAATTAAGAACTTGCCTTGACACAAAGTTAGAGACAGTTGTTTGCACAGGCTCTGCTCCAGTAGACAAATACGCCTTGTCAAAATCAGGCTTAGAGCCAGCAGAGGAAACATGGCATAATGAGGAATTGCTGGGTTCAGGTAATCACACAGGCAAAGTGTTGAGATCCACAGGAATGGTTGTGGAAAAAAAACCTCCAGATAAGCTTGTGACTGCTGCATTTACTTGTGAAGCATCACAGACAAAGGTTACCTTCTTGATTGGAGATTCTATGTCCCCTGACTCAGATACTGAACTCAGGAGTCAGGCAGTGGTGGATCAGATTACAAGGCACCACACCAAACCACTGAAGGAAGAAGCAGGGGCTGTTGATCAGGAGCATCAAGAAACTAAACAGAAAACTAAGGACCAGTCCGGCGAGTCTGATATACCAAACATGGTTTCTGGAGAGACCTGCGAACATCCCTGTTGGAATCATTCAGATCCAGAAAGCATGAGCTTATTTGATGAATATTTTAATGATGATTCAATTGAAACCAGGACTATTGATGATATTATTGCAGTTAAAACAAGTACAGACAGTAAAGAACACTGCTGTATGTTAGAATTTTCAAAAGGATTGTGTACAAAAAGTAGCAAACAGAAGAGTGAATTTTGTAAATGTGTAGAAACAGTTCACCAGAGTTCATGTAAAACCTGCTTTACTCAGCAGGACCAAAGAGATACACTCTCCATTCTTGTCCCCCATGGGGATAAAGAGAGTTCAGAGAAAAAAATTGCTGTAGGAACTGAATGGGACATTCCACGAAATGAAAGTTCAGATAGTGCTCTTGGGGATAGTGAAAGTGAAGATACAGGTCATGATATGACTAGACAAGTAAGCAGTTACTATGGAGGAGAGCAAGAAGATTGGGCAGAAGAAGATGAGATACCTTTTCCTGGGTAAGTAGGAAGTTTTAACCTATAATAAACCCTATGTAAATATGTATCATTCTTGTATTTAGATGGTCTCTGAAGGTTGGTGCTAAGTAATATAAAACAAGACATTGTCCTGGAGAGATTCTCTTCTATTACCATGTGGTTTTAGGGAAAGATTAAAGGCTAAGCCCCATAGTTACCCCAGAAAGGTTATGTGAAGTCATTAAAAGCAAGTTTGTATGTGGGAGATACCTTATTGTTTAGGAGTTTTCAAGTAGCTTAGGAGTGAATTATGCCCCCAAATATGGACCTGCGCTGAGCCTGGCAACTAAAGAGAGGTGATCACGGAGAAGGTGGGAAATGGCTGTTAGAAATAAATTTGGCCAAGACTAAAAGGAAAGCAGGAAATGTATACTGTGGGTCAGGTATACAAGGAGAAGATTCATATTTTAGAAATGTTATATTCCATGCTTTGGGTTTGTGATGTATTTAACTACTTTGTTTTGGGTGAAGGTTTTCATTCTCTCATTCTATTAAGAATGTATTACATACACAAGGGACACCATTCTGGATGTCTCTTTTGAACAATTTATACCCAGGTCATTGCAGAGTTGTTCGTTCACCTTCTTTTCTGGATAGGAAGGAGTATTTTGTGGTCTCATTGATCACTCAGGCCAATTTTTACTTAAGGATGATTTTACTCTGAGTATAGTTTGTAGAAAATGATGGTACTAGAAGTGTGGACTAGGAAGAGTCCAAAAAGTTTTTTATTGCTAAAATGTTTGTTAGTAATTGGATATGCCTTGTTTGGGGACCTTTCTTCCAGGTCAAAGTTAATTGAAGTGAGTGCTGTTCAGCCCAACATTGCCAACTTTGGGAGGTCTTTATTGGGTGGCTACTGCTCATCTTATGTGCCTGACTTTGTTCTTCAAGGAATTGGGAATGATGAGAGGCTCCGTCAGTGTCTGATACCCGATTTGTCTCATGCTGTGCAGGTGAGTTACTTTCACTGCTCTTGAATTTACTTAGAATGAACTTTGTTAACTGATAGAACCAGTTTACCTTATATTTTTGGTTATACTTCACTATGTAACACAATCATTGTTCTCTTAATCTGTTACTTTTGCACCTGTGTGTTTGTACCTGTCACCATGAGAGCAAGTAGAGAGTTCCAGGAATCTACACAAATAGAAATATGAAATACAGAAAGTATTGGATGTATTCATAGGTGTTCATCATTAGATCAGTTATGATATCAAGAAAATTACAAATGCTTAAGTGTGAATGCGGTTATTTTTCATTTTCAGATTGTTCATTGCTTATATATACAATTGATTTTTGTATATTGATCTTACATTCTTCTACCTTGCTGAACTCTCTCTCCTTTTTTTTTTTAAAGATTTCTTTTAAAGAAAGAGGGCACGTGTAGGGGAGGGACAGAGGGATAGGGAGACAGAGTCTTAAGCAGGCTGTGCGTTGAGTGTGGAGCCTGTTATGGGGCTCAGTCTCATGACCCTGAGATCAGGACCTGAGCCAATACCAGGAGTTGGGTGTTTAACCCATTATACCATCCAGGTGCCCCAACCTTGCTGAACTCTTTTATTCTTGTAGTTTTCTGTGTGGATTCCTTAGGTTTTTCTACATACACATTCATGTCATTGATGAATAGACATTGTTGCATCTTCCTTTCCAGTCTGGATGCCTTTTGTCTTTCTTGCCTGATTGTATGGGCTAGAACCTTCAGTACAGTGTTGCATAGAAGGACTAATAGTGGACATCCTTGTCTTCCTCATGATGCTAGGAGAAAACATCGACTCTTTCATTAATAAGTATGATGTTAGCTGTGGGATTCTTACAGATGCCCTTTATCAAATGGAGAAAGTTTCTTTCTAGTCCTAGTTTCTTTGTTCCCTCCACCTTTAAATCATGAATAGATATGGCATTTTGTCTAATACTTTTTCTGTGCTTATTTGATAATGATCATTTGGTTTTTCTTTCTTAATCTATTAATGTGAGAGATTATATTAGATGTGGTAGATTTTTTTTTTAAGATTTTATTTATTTATTTGACAGAGATCACAAGTAGGCAGAGAGGCAGACGGGTGGGGAGGGCGGGCTTCCTGCTGAGCAGAGAGCCCAATGCGGGGCTTGATCCCAGGACCCTGGGATCGTGACCTAAAGCAAAGGCAGAGGCTTTAACCCACTGAGCAACCCAGGCACCCCGATGTGGTAGATTTTTTAGACATTAACCAATTCGTATATTCCTAGAGAAAAAAATCCCACCTGGTCATGGTATATAGTTCTTTTTAAATGTTACTAGATATGGTTTGCTAATATTTTAGTATGAATTTTAGAATTATATTCATGAGGGATATTAGTCTATAGTTTTCTTGTGATGCATTTGTCTAACTTTAATATCAGAATAATACTTGCCTCATAGAATGAGATGGGCTGTGTTCTCTCCTCAATTTTCTGAAAGAGTTTCTGGAAGATTGGTACTATTTTTTCTCCAAATGTTTAATCCAGTTCACATGTGAAGTTATTTGGACCTGGGCTTTTTAAAATGAGAATATTTTAAATTGCTGATTCAATTTCTTATTCTAGATCGATTCCAAATTTTTATCTTTTCCTGAGTCAATTTTGGTAATTTTTGTCTTTCTAGGAATTAATTACATTTAAGTGATCTCATTTATTTGTTGGAATAAAATGGTTCATAGCATACATTTATAATCTTTTAATTTTTTTGAAAGATTTTATTTATTTGAGAGAGAGAGAGCAAGTGAGGGAGAGAGGAACCTGCGAGAGCATGAGTAGCAGGGAGGGGCAGAGGGCGGAGGAGAAGCAGACTCCCCTTGAGCAGGGAGCCCAATATGGGGCTCGAACCCAGGACTCCGGGATCATGACCTGAGCTGAAGGCAGACACTTAACTAACTGAGCCACCCAGGTGCCCCCATTTATAATCTTTTTAATTTCTGTAAGTTCATTGGTTATGTCCCCTCTTTCATCGCTGATTATTGTAATCTGTGCTTTTCCTTTTTTTCTGAAACCTCCTATAAGTGGAATATTCCAAAGAATATTCATGGCTTTGTTAATAGTTATTTTTGTCCCATGTGCACTAAAGATGATTAGGCTGTGGCCCATGGGACAAATAGGCTTACTTTTTTTTCTCTCTGTGGCTCTGAATTAAAGTTTGCCAGTTCCTATCCTCGCTGAACGTGTGTTAATTTTGTTAATCTTTTCAAGGAAAACAACTCTTATTTTCACTGATTTTCTCCATTTTTTTGTCTTTTTTTTTAAAATTAATTTCTATCCTCATCTTTATTATTTCTTCCCTTCTGCTTGCTGTGGATGTAGTTTGGTTTTTTTTTTTTGTTAAGGTGGAAGATTAGGTTTTTAATTTGAAGTAATTTTTCTTTTCACATATAGGCATTTAATTCTAAATTGTCCTCTAAGCACTGCTTTAACTGACGCTCATAAATTTTAATCTTTTGTTTTCACTTTTATTCTCTTCAAAATATTTCCTTATTTTCCTTGCCATTTATTTGATGCATGGGTTATGTAAAAGTATGTTTTTGATCTCCAGATATTTGTGGAACTCTTAGATTTCCTTTTCTTGATTTCTAAATTAGTTCCATTGTGGTCAGAGAACAGACTTTGTATGATTTTAGTCCTTTTAAATCTAGTGGGTCTTATTTTATGGCCCAGAATGTGGTGTATCCTGGAGAATGTTCCACATGTAGTTGAAAAAAACAGTCGCCTGTTGGGACGCCTGGGTGGCTCAGTCAGAATCTGCCTTCGGCTTAAGTCATGATCTCAGGGTCCTGGGATCGAACTCCACATCAGGCTCACCACCAAACAGGGAGCCTGCTTCTCCATCTCCCTCTGCATACCACTCCACCTGCTTGTGCTCTCTCTCTCTGTCAAATAAATAAATGAAATTAAAAAAAAAATAGTCGCCTGTTGTTGGGCAAGGAATGTACTCTAGATGTCAGGTCAAGTTGGTTGATAGCCTTTAGGTTTCCGCTTTCTTGATGATTTTTCCACAATCTTGCTGATTTTTCTGTGTAGTTATTGCATCGTTTATTGAGCATGGAGTATTGAAGTCTCCAGCTTTTGTTGAATTTTCTATTTCTTTCTTCAATTTCCATGTGTCATTCTAATAATTTTTTAAACAAAATCTTCTCCTTTCCCCTTGTGAAAACATTAAAAAGGAATGGGGAAAGCCAACTAGGAAATCATGGGTGAGAAAATATGGCTCATTGAGGAAGCATTCCCTTAATTATTAGCCAGAAGGTTTTTTTTTTTTTTAAGATTTTTACTATTAATTTATTTGAGAGAGAGCATGAGAGGGAGAAGGTCAGAGGGAGAAGCAGACTCCCTGCTGAGCAGGGAGCCCGATGCAGGACTCAATCCCAGGACTGTGGGATGGTGACCTGAGCCAAAGGCAGTCGCTTAACCAACTCGAGTCAGCTGGGTACCCACCAGAAAGGTTTAAATGCCCTATGTTTGTAGTAAGTTATCTTAAGTTGTTAAGTTTGGTGTTTTATTGTATAGTTGGGAAATTCAGAAAAATCTAGATTAAAAACAGACTTTGAAAGGAAAGTCACCAAAACTCATGTTCTTTATATTTAAAAGCCATCTTGCTCAACTCTTTAACACCAGTTAGATAAATACTTACTGACATACTGTGTTCTGAACATGGTGCTGATAGTCCAAGGGATATATAGATGAAAAAGAAATAGCTTCTGATCATAAGTTATTTACTTAGTAATGGAGGAAGTAAGGAAGTATATGAGTAAGGGTAGTACAACACATAAAAAAAAAATGCCTGAGGAAGATACTAGTAAGTAATTTAATGCTTCACAGGAAAAAATTTGAATCAGTTAATGGTATTCTTCGGAGTGTAACAACCTTTTCTTTTGTGTGGTTTTTGTTTTTGTTTTTTTTTTTCCCCAATTCTGTCCTCCCATTGTCTGACAGTACTCAGTATTTGTTGAAATACTTGGTTAGGAAATCTAATGTGGGTCCTTGTAATGCTCTTTGTGTCCTCTTGTCTTTCTTTCTGTTTGATCTCAGTCATTCATTTTATTCATTTTTCTCTCCAGCTATACCCATTAGCACACACTGTGCCCTTTTTTTTTTTTTAAGATTTTATTTATTTATTTGACAGACAGAGATCACAAGTAGGCAGGGAGAAAGGGGGAAGCAGGCTCCCTGCTGAGCAGAGAGCCCGCTGTTTCCTACTGAAGACAGAACATTTCAGTTTAAAAGGTTTTTAACCTTTGGAATAGGAGGAATAGTAACAATAATAAAAAGCATTTGGTTTTTATTATAGCCTTAATGTGTGCCAAGTATATAAATGTAATACTTCACTTAATTTTATGGCACTTATTACGATCATTTCTATATTTCAGATATACCACAGACAGATGTTTGAAGTTATATTAGATAGGGGATGGCAGAGCTAGAAACCAATGCTGATCGTCTGTTCTTCAGCAGTGCTCTTAAGCTTTAATATATACAGAACGCTGTCTCTACAACAGATGAACAAAAGTAAATATAAATACAGTAGCAAAATTGGCATTAACAAAGTTTGCAAGACTTTTATATTAGTAGTCCTCCTTCTATTGCCCTTGGAATCATTCCACTATGGTAAAAAGTAAGAGCTTTCTGTCTTCTGCCCTCTGTTTTTCTAACTGCATTTCTAGTCTTTCCCTCTTAAATTTTCATAAGATATTTTACTGTCAAAGCAGATCACAGAACATTTTGAAGAAGTGAAAACTAAAATACCAAACTTAATCTTAACACTAACAAGTTGGGTTTTTTATATGCATTTTTCTCTATTCATGTATAAAGTTTATATTTAATGGTTTTAATTATTGTATGCTCATAATTTATCACCATCACATCTAACATGAGAATTTCTTATGTGCCTACATGGAAAACCCCACAGGAGCCTTTTAATAGATAATTCATGAGGATAGTACTTTAAAAAAAATACAGTCTTGGGGCGCCTGTAAAAACATGTAAAAACATGGGGCGCCTGGGTGGCTCAGTGGGTTAAAGCCTCTGCCTTAGGCTCAGGTCATGATCCCAGCCGGCTGGGGTCCTGGGATTGAGTCCTGCATCAGGCTCTCTGCTCAGCAGGGAGCCTGCTTCCCCGTCTCTGTCTGCCTCTCTGCCTACTCATGATCTCTGTCTGTCAAATAAATAAATAGAATCTTTAAAAAAAAATACAATCTTATTCTTTTGAACCGTATTAGTAGAGTGTTTTTTCCTTTTCTCCTCAGTTTCTAAGAAAGTAGCATTTTTCTTATTACCAAATTAAATATATATTTATTGTATAAAAGACTGAAATGTGTAGAAAGCTAATTACAAGTTTTCCCAACTCTACCATTAATTATTAGCCATCCTTTTTAAAAATTACTTAATAAATTATTTTTACTATTATGTTCAATCACCCAGCATATAGTAAATTATTTAGTTTTTGATGGCAGCCATTCTTAATATAAAAACCTCTTCTAGATATTACGTAGTATGTGGCATCTGATGAAACCCAGACTTGGCCACTTCCTATCTGCGTATCTTAAGACAAGATATTTAATTTTATAGAACCTCAGTTTCCTTGGCTGTAATGAAAGTGATACTAATGTTTATATACCAGAGTTATGCTATGTGGTGTTTTGTATATATTAGGTATTCTCTGTCTTACATCTTCTTGTCATTGTTATTCTGTGTGTGTGTGTGTATTTATATACATATATAACTAGGGCTATATATATATATATACACACACGCGCACACACACACTTTTTACAGATACACAGTTTTTATATATATATACATGTATATAGGGTTTTGATAATTTTTTTCCACAAACTTTGTTTTTATCTAGGTTTGCCATAATTTTCCTGCTGTACAGTAAAACACTAAAATTTACATTTTTAATGAATAAATATTTATACATTTTATATAGGTTATACATGTATATAAAATGTATGTATGTGTATAATAGATACCTACTTATATATGGCATTATATTTAATGTTTTAAATTCTGCTTTTATTACTTAACAGTTGATGTAAGAGAATTTCCCCATATTATTAACATACTTTGTAAACATTGTTTCTAATGTTTATTGTAATTCTATGGTTTTGTCATATGCTCAACTTTTTTTTACCCCAGTTTTATTTTGATGTATAATTGACATATAATATATTAGTTTAAGGAGTTTAACATGATTTAATATATGTATATTAAATTACCACAGTAAGTTGAGTTAACAGCCATCACCTCATATAATTATACATCTTTTTCTTGTGGTGAAAACTTTTTTTTTTTTAAAGATTATTTGAGAGAGAGTGTGTGTGTACATGAGCCAGGGGAGGGGCAAAGAGAGAGGGAGAGACAATCTCCAGCAGACTACCCACTGACTGAAGGGCCCAACATGGGGCTGGATCTCAAGACCCTGAGATCATGATCTGAGCTGAAATCAGGAGTCAGATGTTTGAGCCACCCAGGCATACTTCTTGTGATGACAACTTTTAAGATCGATTCCCTATATAATATATAATGAATATATACTACAGTGTTGTTAAGTATGGTCTCCATGCTGTACATTGCATGTCCAGAACTTGTCTTATAAATGGAAGTTTATACCTTTTCACTAACTTCACCCATTTCTTCGATCTCCCCCACCACACCCCGTCTCCCACATCACCCACTTCTCTGTTTCTGTGAGGGTTTTGTTTGTTTGTTTGTTTTTAGATTCTAGGTGTGTGAGGTTATACAGTATTTGTCTTTTCTCTGTCTGACTTAGTTCGTGTAGCGGAATGCCCTCATGGTCTGTTTGTATTGTTGCAAATGGTAGGATTTCCATCTTTCTCAATGCTGAATACTGTTCCTCGGTGTGTGTGTGTGTGTGTGTGTGTGTGTGTGTGTGTGTGTTATCTTCTTTATCCATTCATTTATTGATGGAAAGTTAAGTGTGTTTGTCTTGGCTAATGTGAATAATGGTGCAGTGATCATGGGAGTGTAGGAACTTTTTGATAGCCTGTTTTGTTTTTTTGTTTTTTTAAATATTTTATTTATTTATTTGACAGACAAGAGAAGCAGGCAGGGAGAGAGAGGGGGAAGCAGGCTCTCCGTGGAGCAGAGAGCCCGATGTGGGGCTCGATCCCAGGACCCTGGGATCATGACCTGAGCTGAAAGCAGAGGCTTTAACCCACTGAGCCACCCAGGCGCCCCTGATAGCCTGTTTTTTTCATGTCTTTGAATATATGTATATCTAGAAGTGGTATTGCTGAAGGATATGGTAATAAAACAGAAAACAAAATAAATAAAACAGAAAACAAAACAAATAAAAACAGAACTTGTTTTTAATTTTTTGAGGAACCTCCATACTGTTTTCCACAGTGCTGCACCAATTTACATTCCCACCAACAGTGGTTATACTTGTTATCCTCGTCTTTATAACCACCATTCTGACAGATAGGAAGTCATATCTCATTGTGTTTTAGATTTACATTTCCCTGAAGATGAGTGATGTTGAGCATCTTTTTATGTACCTGCTGGCCATTTGTATGTCTCCTTTGGAAAAATGCCTATTCAGTTTATCTGCCCATTTTAAAAAATCAGATTGTTAGGGTTTTGGTTTTTTTTTTCCTTTGCTGTTGAGTTGTGTGATATTAACCTCTTACCTGATATATGGTTTGCAAATATTTTCTCCCATTCTGTAGGCTGCTTTTTCATTTTGCTGTTGGTTTCCTTTGCTGTGCAGCAGGATTTTAGTTTAGTTTGCTTTCATTGTCTTGGCTTTTGGTGTCAAATCCAAAAAATCATTGCCAAGACTGATAGCAGAGAGCTTACTCCCTATGTTCTACTAGGATTTTTATGTTTTTGGGTCTTGTGTTCAAATCTTTAATTTAGTTTGAGTTGAATTTTGTGTAATGGTGTACAAACAGGGATCCGGTTTCATTCTTTTGCCTCTGGCTCTCTAGTTTTCCGAGCACCATCTACTGAAGGAGGCTATCCTTTCTCCTTTGTAGTATATTCTTGGCTCCTTTGTCATATGTTAATAGAGCATTATGCATGAGTTTATTTCTGGGTTCTCTGTTCTCTGTTGCTCAACTTTTTCTTCCTTTTACTGTTGTTGTTAACATTGATACTACTTATGTGTTTTAAGAATTTAGGTTAATTTCTTTAGGCTAGATTCCCAGAAATGTGGTTATTGGCTAGGTTTTAAGGTTAGGATTATTTTCATGTTCTTGATGTATGTTGGTTAGTTTCTTCTCCAAAAGGCAATGCCAATTTGAACTGTAATTTGCAGTGTCTTTAAGGCCTGTTCCCTTTGCTACATTGGAGGTCTTATTTTTATTTTGATAGGCAAGTAAAGAAACTTGATAGTTCTGAAGAGAGTACACTGAAGTTGTACATTTTTAGTTCAAACGTGCAGTTTACAAGGCCATGTTTGAATGCTAGCAGGCAACTGAGAAATCAGGTTTTGTTATGGGGTGGAGATTTGGGAGTATGTATGTCCTTGAGAAGAGGTTAGAGAGTTTATGTATTGACATTCTGGAAATACCTGGGGGAGAAAAAAGGCTGATAAGGTTGTGGATGAATTTGTATTACCGAAGTCATGTAACTCAGAAAAGAAGGTTTAAGCCAAATAAAACTATATTTACTGTTTCTCTCTCACGTAAATTACTTCCATTTTATGACTGGGAAGTATCTGAAGCTGGATACAAGCTCAGTAAAGACTGTGGAGGAGGCCACTACAAGGTCTTGCTTGAGAATATGCTCCCATTTGTTATAGGCTTTCTTTTCCAGAAGTTGATGATGAAGAGAAAGACTGGGGTTGTATAAATTGAAATTTTATCACATTAGGACCTTGCATGTGACAGTCCATTGAGTGAAAATAAGCAGTCAGAATGAATGACTGGCACTATCCACCCCCCCCCCCCCCCCCCCCCCCCCCCCCACAACAACAACTTCTAAAACAATTTTTGGTTTGAATTATTTGTGATCATAAGCTTGGTGTTTAGGCCCTTTTCACTTGGGAGACTACAGATTTGGGACCATTTCCTTTTCTTTACCAAAAAGTAGTTTTTATAGGTTTTGGTTAGATAAACCATTTAACAAACAAAAAAGAGGCAAAACCGAGAAACAGACTCTTAACTGTGGAGAACAAACTGGTAGTTACTGGAAGGGAAGTGGGTTGAGGTAAAGTAGGTGATACAGATTAAGGGAAGGCAAGTGTTGTGATTAGCACCAGGTGTTGCTTGGAAGTGATGAATCACTATATTGTAAACACAACTAATGTTATACTATATGTTGACTGACTAGAATGTGAATAAACTTGTGGGGAAAAAAGGAAAAAAAAATCTTAGCCACATGCCTTTTGATTGAATGGCTATAAAGTTAATTTCTAAAATAGTTTGTAACCTTTAAACAAGGTATATTTTGTAGCTGTTTTCTCATTATCTGTTTAGGCATTTCCTTGTGAGGATAATGGATATACCCCCTTCATAAATATCTCCTAAAGATGCCCCCTGCTTTTGAAGTCTGCCTTTAACAGTTTGTTATTCCATGTTGGTTTTTTGATCATGCCTCCTGCCTTACTTTTCTTTTATAACCTTAGAAATACTTACATTAAAATACGTTTACTTTTATTTTGTTTCTTAAGAATGTAAGGTATACCTTACGTCTTTAGAGTATGTACCATTTGCAAAATTATATTTCAGTAATTAAGTTGGCAAATTGAACAATGTTCTATTCTTGGTAAGAGGTGAATAAAAATTATTTGAGTACTATTTTATAAAAACAAATACAAAGTTTAGAGTTTCATGGAAAGTTTTCACAGTGTATCTTACCAGGCTTTTTCTTTTCCATTCTCTTCTTCACTGCTTCTCAGTATCATATTTCACTAATTTAGTCACATGCATCTACTTATGTCTCTAAGTCTTCTCATGATATTCTGTCTTACAGAGTTATCCATATTCCTGTCTGATTTTTCACCAGCAGTCTAATCCATACTTAAATGTTATGTCCCTGTGTCACTGGTACTGTGAAACTCCCACTCACCCAAACACCCATTATTGCCCTTCTCTGCTACCCTAGCACTTGATACCTGTTTTGTCTATTACACATGTATTTTTATAGCCAGATATATTAATTTTTATCTCCCACACTGGACTGTGAGGTCCATTGTCTTTGTTTAGTTAGCATCAAGCCAAAAAGCCTTATTCATAGTGGTTGTTCATTTATTGGGCAAAGGGATATCCTTTCGGCATGCCAAACCTGGTATCACCAAGAAGCAAACCTACATTCTTTGCTATAAAATTGTAGTAACAGTACAAGTTTAAAAGGATAAAGGCCATTGGGTTCAAGTATTTCAAATTACAGTTTTTAATCTCAGTTTTATTATGCAGTTCCATATGGCCAGTGGTGAATAAATCCTTAGCTTTCCAAATATAGAAAGATGTTGAAATACTGAGCACTGTAGGATCTTTCTTCCTGCCTTCCTCCCTTCCTTCCTTCCTTCATGCATTCCTTTCACCATCATTTCTTTTTGATAGTAGCGCTTTGTACTTAATTTTCATTTTTGGTCTTTGTATATAAACCATGAGAAGCCAAGGGCACAGCCACATGTTGTGGGCCTTTTATTGGTGTATGTTAGTTTAAAATATTTTTCATTGTGCCTTAAACTTTCTAATTATAAAAGTATCATTTGGGTAAATGCTTCTGATAGAAATTCAAACAAAATAAAGATACACAAAGGCAAAAAGACATCCATATTTGTACTCATCATATTTCATACTACTTCACAGAGATCTTCATGATTGAGTCTGATTTGAGTATTTTCATTCTTCTCTCTATACATTTGCGTTTAGATACAGATACTGATTTTTAAAAATGTAACTGGGATGGATATAATATGTGTATGTGGGTGCATGTGTGCACATGTGTCTAGGTGTTTAATGACTTTCTCTTTCTGACTTAACCATATGTCTTGGAGAATCATGTTAGTACCTGGTGATTTGTTTCCTTTTTAATTGCAGTTAGCCATATTGGAGATGTACATTGTGGTAAAACAGAAAAATCCAGGGAACATAAGCAGCAAGGTGTTTCATGTAATCTAATCAAGTGATAGTCCTTTAGGTGCTCAATCAAATTAATGTCTGACAAGTTGGGATAGTTAGCACAGAACCTTTACTTTGACTTGCTCATGTGAATTCTTTTTGTATCTTTTTAAAAAATATTAATGTTTAAATGTTAAAATGTTTAAATAAAAACTTAAAAAAAGAATACAAAGTTCTGGCAATTAATTTCTACAGTGATGATTTCTTTCTTTTTTTTTTTTTTTTTGAAGATTTATTTATTTGGGGGGACGAGAGGGGTAGAGGGAGACAGAGAATCTCATGCAGACTCCCCACTGAGTAGGGAGCCTGACCCTGAGATCCTGACCTGTGTCAGATGCTTACCCAACGCCACCCAGGTGTCCCCAGTGATGATTTCTGTAAGGTTTCTCAGGGTATTTGTTAACTGAGTTAATTCAGTATTCCATTTTCTACTGTCAAGGATTCTTTGGCAGTAACTGTCAGAATTTAATATTCTTTTATTCTGTTTTTAATATATTTTTCTTGCCTTATTTTCTTTAACATTTATTTGAAAACATCATTTGCTTATCATAAGATGAATTCTTTTTTTCCAGCATCCAGTGTTGGATGAACCAATAGCAGAAGCTGTCTGTATTATAGCAGATATGGATAAATGGACTGTGCAAGTGGCCAGTAGCCAGAGACGAATGACAGATAATAAATTGGGAAAGGAAGTATTAGTTTCCAGTCTTGTGTCCAACCTGCTTCATTCCACTCTTCAGCTTTATAAACATAACTTATCTCCAAATTTTGTAAGTATATATACAGCTTGAATTATTTAGCACTCCGATAGGTGACTGAACTTTATTTAGAATGTGCCTACATTGAATACTGCTATTAGCTTCATCATTGTTTCCTGGAAAAAAAGATGTTATGGACTCAAGGTTTGTGTTCCTTTAAGATGTCTGTGTTGAAGCCCTAACACCCACTCTGATGATATTTGGAGATGGGCCTTTGAGAGGGAATTAGGGTTAGATTAGGTGATGAGGGTGGAGCCCTCATGATGGCATTGGTGGATCTTCTAAGAAGAGGAAGAAAGATTGTGAGGACAGAGCCAGAGGCAGTCATCTGCATGCCCAGGTGAGAGCTCTTGCAGAACTGGAATATACTAGCACCCTGATGTTCACGCTTCCAGCCTCCAAAACTGTGAGAAAGTAATTCTCTATTGTTTAAATCACTGAATTTGTGCCATTTTATAATAGCAGCCCAAGGGGATGTGTACATATCTATATATTGTATGGTTTCGGCAGCTAGAATTTGGTGCCTGACTAGTTTCATATAAGGTATGGATAGGTGGTATCTTTTGCAGCTTTGTGCAGAATGCCAGTGCTTTCTGGAGCCTCTTTTTCCTGTCAGGACATTGAATGAACCCTCTTCATAATACTGAATAACCTCTTACTGAAGACAGCATTTCCAGCTTTCAAAGTTCTTCTTTTTTTCTTGTTAGGACAGATAAAATACAGCTTACTTAAAAACTTTTGTAGATAACATAATAAAGGCCACATACAACAAAACCACAGCTAACCTTATTCTCACTGGTGAAATATTAAAAATTTTACACCTCTGATCACGTACAAGACATGGATGCCCACTTCTACCACTTTTCTCCATCAGAGTATTAGAAAACCCTAGCCAGAGCAGTTAAGCAAGAAAAAGAAATGAAAGGAATCCAAATTAGAAAGGAAGAAGTAAAATTATCTCTGCAGATGACATAATCTTAAATGTAGAAGACTTAAAAATTCCACAGGAAAAAAACTGATAGAGCCTGAGGGTTACTGGGGGGTGGGGGAGTAGGGATAGGTTGGTTGGGTTATGGACATTGAGGAGGCTATGTGCTGTGGTGAGTACTGTGAAGTGTGTAAGCCTGATGATTCACAGACCTCTACCCATGGTGCAAATAATACATTATATGTTAACAAAAATAATTAAAAACAAAATTTAAAAAACCTGATAGAGCTAAAAATGAATTCAACACAATTGTGATATACAAAATCAGCTTGCAAAGGTAGTTCCATTTACATATGTGAGCAATGAACAGACTAAAATGAAGAAAGCACTTAAAATTAGCATTAAAAGAATAAATTACTAAGCAATAAATTTTACCATGCACAAAAGACTTATATACTGAGAACTAGATAACATTGCTGAAAGAAATTAAATAAGCATAAATAAAGGACAGACATTTCGTGTTCATAGATTGGAATACCTAGTATTATTAAGATCACAGTACTACCCCAAGTAATCTATTGATTCAAAGCAGTCCTTATAAAAATCCCAATGACATCCTTTTTTTGAAGAAATAGACTCAACCTAAAATTTGCATGGTCTCTCAAGGGACCTGAAGAGCCAAAACAATCTTAAAAAAGGAAGAAAGATGGAGGACTCACACCTCCCAATTTCAAAACTTAATACAAAGTGAAAGTAGTCAAAACAGAGCAGGACAGGAGAAAATATTTGTAAATCATGTATGTTCAAAGAAATTGGTATCCGGAATAACAAAGAAAAACTCAATTTAAAAATAAGCAAATAGACATTTCTCTAAAGAAGATGCACCCATGGTCAATGAGCATATGAAAAGATCTTCAGGAGAGTACACATCGAAACCACAGTGAGATACTCCTTCACACCCATAAGTGTGGCTATGATCAAAAACACAAAAACAACAAGTATTAGCCAAAATGTGAAGAAATTGGAGCCCTTGTGCATCACTGGTGGGAATGCAAAATGGTGCGGCCTCTGGGGAAAACACTTTGGCAGTTCCTCAAGAAGTTTAACATTGTATTGCCCTGTGATCCAGCAATTCTACTTCTGGGTTTATACTCAAAACAGTTGAAACCAGGGACTCAAAAAGATTGTACCATCATGTTTATGGCAGCATTAATTGCAATAGCCAAAAGTTGGAAACCACATTTCCATTAACAAATGAATGGATAAACAAAATGTGATATAATACATAGAATGGAATATTTCAGCCAAGACAATGAATGAAATTCTGATATATTCTGATACAATATGGATGAACCTGGAACACATTATGCTAAGAGTAAGTGAAAAGGACAGATATTCTAGGATTCTGCTTAAATAAGGTTTCTGGAATAGGCAAATTCATACAGAAAGTAGATAGAGATTACGAAGGACTTGGGGGAGGAGAGAATGAGGAGTTTTTATGTAATGGATACAGAGTTAATGTTTGAGATAATGAAAAAAAGTCCTGGAAATGAATAGGGATGATGGTTGCATAACATTGTGACTATACTTAATGCCTCTGAATTGTGTACTTAAAAATGGGTAATATGGAGGATACCTGGGTGGCTCAATCAGACATACGACTCTTGATCTCAGCTCAGGTCTTGATCTCACGGTTGTGAGTTCAAGCTTTGTGCTGGGCTCCATGCTGTGCATGGAGCCTACTTAAAAAAAAAAAAAAAAGGTAATATGGTAAATTCACAGATATATGTAAATTATATATACAGTTTATATATATTTGTATATGTGTATAATTTCTATTTTGTTTTTCCAAGAAGAAAGTGGGTTTTTATTAGCAGTTTGGTGTTTTTTCTTTAAGTAAGCTCCACACCTAATGTGCACCTCAGACTGACAGCCCTAAGATCAGGAGTCTCACACATTACTGACTGAGCCAGCCAGGCGCCCCTATTGGCAGTTTTATTATTTTTTTTTAAAGATTTTATTTATTTGACAGAGATCACAAGTAGGCAGCGAGGCAAGCAAAGAGAGAGGAGGAAGCAGGCTCACTGCTGAGCAGAGAGCCAGATGTGGGGCTCCATCCCAGGACACTGGGATCACGACCTGGGTGGAAGGCAGAGGCTTTAACCCACTGAGCCACCCAGGCGCCCCCTATTAGCATTTTTTTTTTTTTAAAGATTTTATTTATTTATTTGACAGAGATCGTAGTAGACAGAGAGAGAGGGAAGCAGGCTCTCTGCTGAGCAGAGAGCCCGATGCAGGACTCGATCCCAGAACCCTGGGATCATGACCTGAGCCGAAGGCAGCGGCTTAACCCACTGAGCCACCCAGGTGCCCTATTAGCAGTTTTAATGGTTGATTTTCATTGGAAAGGAATACTCTGAAGGAATTTAGTGTTTTAATACCTGGAACTCATGTATTTTTCTCAAATGTATAGCATCAATGCAGAATCACCTATTTTATTAAATTGAGCAAGTTAGTTGATAATAAATGAAGTGTGTATGTTTTAGTTTTTAATGTTCTAACTTAGAAACATCTCTCTTCTAGTAAGGACTACTGAGCATTTTCTGTGAGCTATTGCCAACGTTTTTCTTTTAACTCTTTGCTGGAGAATGCAGCCTTTCCTGTAAATAAATTTGATGTGCATCAATTTAGGAGTGTTACATTTATCAGATTTGGAATACAAACATTTTTTAAAGTTCTGGAAATGTATAGTGGTGATAATTTCATGTCTTTTTGGATGTACTTAATGCTTCTGAATTGTACACTTAAAAATGGTTAAAATGGTAAATTTTCATTATGTATAATTTACATTTAAACAAAACAAAAACTCTGTATGATCTAATTCTGATATTAACTAGAAAAAAATTACAATCTTTTAGCTAAATTTAAAGCAAATGTGCTTTAAAACTGTGCTCCAAATTTTAGTTTATGTGGGAATAACTAAACTGAATTGTCATAACCATGATGCCTTGGAAAACATTACTTCGAAGTAGAAACTATTTTCTTACCTGGTTCTTGTTTCCCCCTTAACTGCAGTGTGTAATGCATCTTGAAGACCGATTACAGGAGTTATACTTCAAGAGCAGAATGCTGTCTGAGTACCTGAGGGGACAGATGCGTGTTCATGTCAAGGAACTAGGAGTGGTTCTAGGGTATGTTTGTGGCTTTCTCATTGCACTTTCTTTAGGCAAAGAATATTCCCAGAATTGCTTTTTAGAAGTTGGACACTGTTATCAGTTGGGTTGCTCTATACCATATAAAAGCAGATCCCTGGCTTCTGCTGATCTGAAAGACATTGTCCCTTATGCTATTACAGTAAGTTGAGAAACTTGTAATTTAAATATGTTGTAAACTCATCCTTCCCAGCATCTGCCTTGTCATCCAAATGAGCTGACTGAAGTAACACCATTCTGTGGGTGGTAGTACATTATCTACATATTATTACTCCTCCATTATTTTTATATTGTGTCTGTCTGCTTTGCAGTTACCCCTGAGAAGAAGACATTTTTCTAAAATGCTAACTAAAGGAGGAACAGGAAATTGGTGGGAAACACTGATTAGCCCTTTCAGTATAGTCTGTAGTCACTAGTCACTTTGCCTATGTTCGTTCTATGGAAACTTGTGCGCGCGCGCGTGTGCATGCTTTTGTGTGTGTGTGTGTGTGTGTGTGTGTGTGTGAATTATTTCCCCAAATCCTAGTTGCATAAATTGAAACAAGCTGGAAGTTTTTTAAATTGAGCTTTTTAGAAGGGAGAGAGGCCCAACATCAAGTAGCAACCGTGTCAGAAACCAAATTAAATTCTTTCATTAATATTACTCCTCATCATCTAGATTGGATATAGATGATTCTGTGTGTGTCATGCCATCATTTAAAAGAAATTAAACTAGTTTTTAATGTAATATGCATATAACCAAGTTTTACAGTGCATTTTGACATAAAATGAAAATTAAGTTGTTAGTGTCTTTTTTAACTTCTGATCCTCATCCAAACACAATTAATGGATTGTTTCTTCTTACAGAATACTTAAATATATAGAATAAAAAATATAAATTGATTTATTTTCTATATATCATGGTGCTACTTGCCTTTTAATATATCATGAATGTTCATATAAGTACATACTGATTTATCTCGTTACTTTTAATGGTTGTATAGCATTTCATTATGTAGTAGAATTTAGATTTTTTTCAGGTTTTGTGCTATTATAAATCAATGCTGGAATATTCTTTGAAGTTCGTAGGATAAAATTTTAGAGGTAGAATTTTTGGTTAAAGGACATGTGTATTAAATTTTTGATGGATATTGTTTGTTATTGTGATAGGTAATACTAAAGGTTGTCCAAAAAGTATCAGAATAAATTCTCACAGTCAGCAGGAAGCACACTCTTCCTACTACTGCTGGCTATTGCCAAACTTTTTCCTCTTTCTCAGGCAACTAGCTGAAAAAATATGTGATTTTATTCAGATTTATTCTATATGGATAAGTCTACAATAAAGACGTATTTTTAAGAAGCTTCCATTACAAAAAAAAGAAGCAGCAGCAGCTCCCATTACTTCTTCTCAGTACTTTTTTTAAAAAAAATATTTTATTTATTTATTTATTTATTTACGAGAGAGAACGTGCAAAAGAGTGCGTGTGTGTGTGGTGGGGGTAGGGCAGAGGAAGAGGTAGAGAATCTCAAGTGGTCTCCACTTGCCCTGAGTGCAGAGCCCTGTGCAGGGCTCTTTCTCATGACCCTGAAATCATGACCAGAGCCAAAACCAAGAGTTCGTTGGATGCTTTACTGACTGAGCCACCCAGGGACCCCCCAAGTACTTCTGTTAAAAACATTTGTATCCAAGACAGTATGGGTGGACACAATTACTCTATTATTAGACTTTATTGTATTTCTTAAGATACTGTGCCTTGCCCTGATGCCTGGTCTATTAGCAGATCAGTGAGATGCTTTCCTACATCCATGACTTAGTTACTAATAGGGTTTCAGTGGCTTTCTTTTTTAAAAAATCTTTTGTTCTGGTTTTTACATACTGAAGCATTTCTACTTTGTATTATCATTAATTCTCTTTTTACCCTTTTCCTATTGGCCAGAGTGGCTTAGGTTCTTGACTGCTGAGATGTGGTATGTAACAGTTATTGCCTCTAAGACACATGTATTGGTTACAGAAACCCTAAACTGAGATTTTTGTTTTCTTTATTTCAGGATTGAATCCAGTGATCTTCCTCTTCTGGCTGCTGTAGCAAGCACTCACTCTCCATATGTTGCTCAGATACTTCTTTAATATAAAGGTTGTTAGAATTAACTCTGGTAGAAAGTTAAACAGAAACTAAGGACAGTTTTTTTTCCCCGTTTAGACTTCGATCTGAATGAGTCAAGTGCCTGGGTATCCTGTGTTGCAGTATACATTCTGTGATCATTAGATTGCTTTTTTCTTTTGGCTGGACTTTTGGGGGGTGGTATACTTTTAAGCAAGTGAAACTAAAATAGCATAAATAATTTTGAGGTAAAGCATTTGAAAAAGCCAAAGTGTAGAAATTTCTAAATGAGTAATAACATCAAGGAATTTCATATGATCACTTCCATGTTGCCACACTCATAAACAGCAGTGGATGTTTGATGATTCAGTGGCTCAGAAATAATCATTTCACTAGTTTTAATTCCTTATTTCTAAGGTATGGATAGATTATAAAAGCTTATTTGTTCTTTTGTTTTTCAATTCAAAGTAGCTAATTTTGGGGTATTTCTCAGAGTATTTTAAGCAGCCTATTAGTTATAATAAATCCAGAATAATGAGTGTAAATGTGTGTATGTTATCCATCCAAGTGTACATACGTATCTATTTTTTAAAACAGAGGTAGAAATACAAGATTGATTGGTAAACATGCCCCTTTTTAAAATAATATTTTCAACTAGTATCAATTGTAAATAATGTTTAAATGTTACTCTCTGGTGAATTTTCTGTTCACACACCCTAAAATGTAACTAAAGCCGATCTTTTTTTAAGGCTGAGGAATGTAGATTCCCCAAATAAGAATACTACTTTATACCATTTGTTTTGTTTATAAGTATAAGCTAATTCTTATAAATGTTAATATTTACATATTTTCATCTAATTTAATAAATGAAAATTAGGATTAAAAATTACACCAAAGCATTGGAGAAAATAATACTATTTTCTTTAAAAGTGCTCAGGTAGCCAAGGCTTTTGCTTTCAGTATCAGCCCCTCTTGAACCCATAGGAACTGAATATTTGTTTCACTGCTTCATAATATTCAGTTTACACTAATAGAACTTATTATAAACTCTTAAAATTATTCTCTTTTTCTAACATCCCCCCCTTCCAAAATCTAATTTTTTTCAAATATTTTCACTTTTCAGTTATTAGTGTTTTTGTATATATTGTTGAGTGTTGCTTATGAGAAAGGCTAATATGGAACCAAACTCTTGTAAGTAATGTAAATAGAAAGATGGGTAAAGTTTTCAATATGCTCTACTACCTCAGTTTACGTGAATACTATGTTATAGTTTATTCTTTACTTATCTGATCAAAGATACTTTTAATGCTATACGTGAAATTGGTTTCTGCTTTCATGGACTATTTTCATAATAATTAATTGATTAGCAAACACCCTTGCTTATTCTCTTACTAAGTATAATTACTGTATAATACATTCATTCTTGCTGTTTGAATTTTCAGTAATTAAGGAAAATTTCTGTGGTTGGTTTAGTCTTTGGCCTTGAATTTATAGTGTTGGGTCACATTTTGCCTTGTTCTTTATGTATTCAAGAATCCTCCAACTAGACAAGAAATGGTTGTTTTGATGGAGCGTAAACCTGAAATTGTGCCTGCAATCACTTTTGCTCCTGCATCTTATCAGCTGGTCCCAGCTAGTACCTGAGTCTCCCACGGATGACTTGCTGCCAGAGAATATTTATGGATCTGTTTTCTTTGGCTTAATATTCTTATTCCATTAATTATTGAAATTCTTCCCTCTTTTATAGTTTGGAATTCTATAAATCAGTCTCTTTGGCAGAATTCAGAATATAGACAGATTTATAGGTGGGCCATTGTACTTTTTTTTTTTTTTTTTTGTAGTTCAGAATGACATGTAACTATCAAACTATTCGAAGTCCTGTTTGAAATCTCTAATTATCATCTAGGAAATCTAGTCTTCAATAAATGGATGGCCTATCCTACTGTTCCTTTTAAAACTAAGCTTTGGGGGCGTCTGGGTGGTTCAGTCGGTTAAGTGTCTGCTTTTGGCTCAGGTCATTATCCCAGTGTCCTGGGATCGAGTCCTGCATTGGGCTCCCTGCTTAGCAGAGAGCCTGCTTCTCCCTATCCCACTCCTCCTGCTTGTGCTCTCTCTTTGTCAAATAAATAAATAAATAAAATCTTAAAACAAAACAAAACTAAGCTTTGCAGGGTACCTGGGTGGTTTAGTCAGTTAAGTGTCTGCCTTCAGCTCTGGTCATGATCCCAGGGACCTACCTGCTTCTCTCCTCCTTACGCGTGCTCTTTCTTGCTGTCTCTCTCTCTCAAATAAATAAAATCTTCAAAAAAAGAAAATAAAACTAAGCTTTGCTCAGAAGGAAGAGGCCTATAGTTTCTTATAGAATCATTAATCCTTATAGGATTCCTGAGTTTTATAATTCCTAACCCTCTGTAATTTCTACTACCTTCATCATAGTCTTGTTTTTCCTTACACAAAGCCCAAGGAATGAGCTGCTACTTCTTTAAAGTGTGATAATTATGATGAATGTGAAGAGTTTTGACCTGTTCAAAATAATTTTTTCAGCTTCCTATGGTACAGACAGATATGTGTTACATATTTTAAAAAACCTGTTTATTCAACAGGAAAAAAAAAACTGTTGCAACAGGAAATGAAAAAGGGATCTTTTACATTATAGATTTAAAACTAATTTTTCCTTGTATATAAACTAATTGGTTTGATTTGAAATATTCCTGGCTTTTATTAATATGTCTTAATATTGAGTTTGAAAATGTTAAGTGCAATAAACATACTAGCACAGATTTTGTTTTGTTGCAGTTGGCATACACTGGGGATGATCACTTAAAAACAGTTTTACACAACGCCTACTTCTGGTGGATGTCTTATGAGATTGTTCTGCTTTCTCTAAGTTATTTAGATGGTGGGATATGTAAATGTACATACTTGTTCCTTGTTCTGTATACATTTCTCAAATGTACACCTGTATTATAATAACCTCCCAGTTCTAGGGGAAATTTGTGCAATAAACACATGTCAATTTGATGGATGATGTTGGTCTTAATTTCATGTGTAAATAAGGCATATGTAATATTATGGACTCTGGTGTCCACTCACTTGTATAGTTTTCACAAGTGTGGCAGTTGTAGATATGTGACCTTGTTCATAATGTCCTTCTTTAATCCCATAATTTCTTTAATGGTTAGTGGAATCTACTTTCTGAAGTGGTGTGTGAATCAAGTGACATAATGAACGTCAAAAATTTATCTCAATGCATGGGACACGCCACGTGCTTAGTAATTCTTGTCTGCTACTATTACTGGGTAATCTGTCCAGCCTCCCCACTGTGGACTCTAAGCTGTTGTGGGGAGAATTTAACATTATATTCTAATGAATGAAAATATAGTCATAAAAAATATACTGGTATAGTGTTCCATTTGTCCTGTTCCCCATGATGACAAATAGAAAATTTCAACTGCTTTTTTGAAAACAAACTAAAAATATTTAAAACCTAGAAGAAGCCATGTAAACTGATTAAGAACATTGTATTCTATGCAAATTACCAATGACTTTACAATTAAACCAAAATACTTGGTTTGGGTTCTAATCCTGCTTTGTTCACTAATTTGCATGTGATTCTGAGCAAGTCTGTCCTCTTCATCTTCATTATAGGGTAAGTAAGCTCTTTCATCAGTCCAGAGTGCCAGGTCTGCAGCAGTGATTCATCCCTGAAGAGGCTTTTTTTTTTTTTTTTTTAAGATTTTATTTATTTATTTGACAGACAGAGATTACAAGTAGGCAAAAGAGGCAGGCAAGGAGAGAGAGGAGGAAGCAGGCTCTCTTTGGAGCAGAGAGCCCAATATGGGGCTCGATCCCAGGACCCTGGGATCATGACCTGAGCTGAAAGCAGAGGCTTTAACCCACTGAGCCACCCAGGCGCCCCCCTGAAGAGGCTTTTGAGATGCTACCTTATGTCACTCAGGCCAGTTGATTTGGGCAGACTTAGGTCAGGAGGCAGGATTAGACCAGTGACTTTTTGTAGTGCCAGTTTTCACATCATTTTATATAAATATATACATGTGATATATATGTGTGTGTGTGTATCACTTATATTTGACTAAAGAAAATAAGTGCACTATTTTTTTAAAGATTTTATTTATTTGAGAGAGAGAGAATGAGAGACAGAGAGTGACCACGAGAAGGGGGAGGGTCAGAGGGAGCAGACTCCCCGCCAAGCAGGGAGCCAGATGCAGAACTCGATCCCGGGACTCCAGGATCATGACCTGAGCCGAAGGCAGTCGCTTAACCAACTGAGCCACCCAGGCACCCCAAGTGCACTATTTTAAAGCAGAGAGGAAATATCAAGTATTTGGGAAGACTCCATCAGATATTTTAAAGGTTTTAACTGGGTACCTGTGTTAGTAAGTGCTGTTCCTGAATACAAATTTAGAGAAATATTGGAACATTTCTGAGAAGCAGAGAGAAATGATTTTGGTAATAAGAATCTGTAACACGGGGGCGCCTGGGTGGCTCAGTGGGTTAATAAGCATCTGCCTTCCGCTCAGGTCATGATCCTAGGATCCTGGGATTGAGCCCCACATTGGGCTCTTTGCTCAGCGGGGAGCCTGCTTCCCTTCCTCTCTCTCCGCCTGCCTCTCTGCCTACTTGTGATCTCTGTCTGTCAAATAAGTAATAAATAAAATCTTTAAAAAAATCTATAACCAGAATTTAATCTGAGATCATACTGTCTTTCCATGAGCATCCATTTTCTCAGACCAGAATGGTTTCCAACTGTATGTGATGACAAATGTATTAGAAAGGATAATCTGGTATTTGTTTTTGCTAGTGTAGAACAGAGTAGGATGGCACGTGGAACCAAACCCAAGGTGAAGGTACAAGGGGAGCTGAGGAACTGTAGCTTTGAGTAGGAAGGACTTAGATAAAAAGGCCGAGGTTAGAGAGTGTAATGCTTATCCTTGTTTTGGAGTGCAGACCATGGACTTGGTGTTGTTTGTTCTAGGTTAAACCTTTGAGACATCCCTAATAAATAAATAAAGGAAATATAAGCAGTCCAAAAGAGATTTTTAAATAATATGTGAAATTCCCACTCATTATGTCAAGAGAACTTTGGTGGTATTAAAGCATATGCTCAGCTTCCACCAACCCCCACTGTGTAGTCTGAGATTTGGTCCCTTGTAATTCCTTTAGAAGGGACTTTGGTCAAAATGTGAGCCTAGACCAATTCCTTCATTAAATTGCAGACAGATCTCTGGGTTAACACTGATTAGACCTCCCACAGATAAATCTGTATTTACTCTTAAGGACAGTACTAAGTTGAAGAAGCTTGAGGTCCCTTGTTTTCCAAGTGACTGTTTTAACAAGGGCAGTCCAAATATAGGTCTCTATATTCACCTCAGTGCTCATCTATTCAGATTCTTGGTAAAGGCAACATTACCTAAATTGTCTCAAAGGAACTCACATTGTTGAAATGTGTAAATATAAAGGAGATATTTTCTCAAGAAACTGTGAGGCCGCTCTTACGTCACACAATTAGTCCAGCAATCACAAGTCAGTATCCTCCGTTGTGTGAAGAAGAGGCTTGGAATTAAGTTGGGTCAGATTAGTTCAGAACCGGAGTTAGTTTAAAGTAGTTTTCAAACCTTGTCACATACTAGAAACACCTAGGTAGGGGTGCTTGGGTGGCTCAGTCCTTAAGCATATGCTGTTCAGCTCAGGTCATGATCCCAGGGTCCTAGGATCCAGCCAGGCATTGGGCTCACTGTTGGGCCGGAAGCCTGCTTCTCCCTCTCCTACTCCCCCTGCTCGTGTTCCCTCTTTCTCTGTGTCTCTGTCAAATAAAATATAAAACAAAACAAAGCAAAACACATAGGTAGCTTTTGAGAAACACTAATTCCTAGACCCCACTCTCAGGTTCTGATTTAATGACCATAATTGATGTGGATTTGGGCCAAAACATGCTTCCCCCCGCCCCCTCAAGTAGTGACTGCATTTCCCAGCATATTCCAGATCTAAGTCTTTACTTCATTCCAGGTGCTATTAAAACCAGTGCTCTTTACTCCCATATTTTTGTTGGTTCGCTATTTTTTGGTAAGATAGCCATTCTGAGTATGTCTGCCTAATTAGGATTTGGTTTTGCATAAAACATTTGCTTAGCCAGGCCTTTTTCTTTGCCATTAGAGAAAAATCAAGTGCCCCCTCCCCCTTTTTTATTTAAAACAACAAAATCCCTTCTTAATTACTTAGTCCTTAGATACTTCCATTTGTTCATTCAGCAAATACTCATTGAGCACTTTTTACATCCTGGGCATAAGTCGGTGCCAGCTATATGCAGTAAATAACACAAACCTGTGTTCCCCACTGGTGGGAGATAGACGAAAATAAGGTGTCAGGTTGTGGTAAGAGTGATGAAGAAAAGGTAGGGTAAGGAGTCAAGCTTTTTTTTAAGATTTAACCATGTTTTGTTTTCCCCAGAATTTAATAAACTGCTTGCATTCAGAAAACCGTTATTTTCCTTTCGGGTACCAGGTAGTACTAGTGAATAATATCCTAGAGGTTGCCTTTTCTCTGAAAATAGCTATTAGAGTTTTCACTGTCTGTTCACTTTTTTCAGCAGACCAGAGCACAGTATAAAATGGTAAGGACAGGGGCGCCTGGGTGGCTCAGTGAATTAAAGCCTCTGCTTTCGGCTCAGGTCATGATCCCAGGGTCCTGGGATCGAGCCCCACATTGGGCTCTAGCCCCACATTGGGCTCTCTGCTCCGCAGAGAGCCTGCTTCCTCCTCTCTCTCCCTGCCTGCCTCTCTTGCCTACTTGTAATCTCTGTCAAATAAATAAATAAAATCTTTAAAAAAAATGGTAAGGACAAGAAAGATTTTGAACATGTGCTTAAGTTTAGGTTGTATGCAGTTACCATGGACATTGTTTTTACTACTGCTGTCTTATGATAGAGCTAAGTTATTTTTATGTATTTTTTTTCATGAGACAATATACAGGAAAATTAAATATACACTAATGTAACCATAACTTGGGTCAAGAAACAAATTCTAGTAACCTAGAAGCCCCTTCCTCCTCATGCCCTAACCTGATCATAATACTCTTCCTTAACATTTTTGTAACTACAACCTGATTTTTGTGAACATCATCTCCCCTTTTTTTTATAATTTTTTATCTGTCCACTGCATCCCAAAGTAGTATAATTTAATTTTGCTTGTATTTGAGCCCTGTGTTATAATTCTACTTCATATTTTGTTTTGCTTTTTTCCCTTCCAGCATTATGGTGGAGGTTCAGCCACTGAATCCAGTGGTTTATTCATCCACTGAATGAATATACCATAATATTCTGTTATTGATGGACATTGGTGTTATTTTTAGTTCTTGGCTAACATGAACAGTGAACATTTTTGCTCATCTTTTCTAGTGTATATAGGTATTCTTCAGGACATATTATCAAGGATTGGATTTGCTGTGAAAGGGTATGTTTCAGCTTTACTAGATTTTTCTACCAAAGCAGTTTCCTAGTTTACACACAACCTGTAGTTTGTGACAATTCTTGTTGTTCCACATCCTCATGAATACATAAATGTGTTTCTTAAAGTTATTAATGAAAAAAAAACTAGGTGTTAAAAAAATCTTTCTAGGGGGACGCCTGGGTGGCTCAGTCGGTTGGACGACTGCCTTCGGCTCAGGTCATGATCCCGGAGTCCCGGGATCGAGTCCCGCATCGGGCTCCCAGCTCCATGGGGAGTCTGCTTCTCCCTCTGACCTCCTCGCTCATGCTCTGTCTCTCTCTCAAATAAATAAATAAAACCTTTAAAAAAAAAAAATCTTTCTAGGGATGCCTGGGTGGCTCAGTTAAGCGTCTGCTTTTGGCTCAGGTCTTTTTTTTTTTTTTAAGATTTTATTTAATTATTTGTCAGAGAGAGAGCAAGAGAGCAAGCGCAGGCAGACAGAGTGGCAGGCAGAGGCAGAGGGAGAGGGAGAAGCAGGCTCCCTATCGAGCAAGGAGTCCGATGTGGGACTGGATCCCAGGACGCTGGGATCGTGACCGGAGCCAAAGGCAGCTGCTTAACTGACTGAGCCACCCAGGCGTCCCTTGGCTCAGGTCTTAATCCCGGAGTGCTGGATAGAGTAATGAATAGAGCTCCCTGCTCAGCAGGAGTCTGCTTCCTGCTTTGTCTGCTGCTCTTTCTCTCTCTGACAAATAAAATCTTAAAAAAAAAATAGTTCTTCACAGTTAAGTTCTGCTTCAGAGAAATCACTTTTCAGAGGTAAAGTAAAAAAAGACTGTAGGCAACATCCGAAGTACTGCACATAAATGATCTCATGTAATCTTGAGAATCCCAAAGCAATGGGCCCTTTACTATTCCCATTTTATAGATAAGGAAACTGAAGTGAAGAGATACTATATAACTTCAAATGGTTTAAACATTTATTTATTTGATAGAGATCACAAGTAGGCCAAGCAACACACTGCTGGGTGGGGGAGGGGGACGGAGCAGGCTCCCTGCTGAGCAGAGAGCTAGATGTGAGCTCCTCCCATGATCATCATCACCTGAGCTGAAGACAGAGGCTTAACCCACTGGGCCACCCAAGTGCCCCTCAAATGGTTTAAATAGAAATGGCCTATTATAGACACAAATTGAGATGTTTGCCCTAAAGTCTAAGCTCCTGGTCATCATGCTTGAATTCCTTTCTCCTCTTTAAAATATTTATGTGGCCCTAGCAACTGATCTTTGAAGAATGTAACGGCTCATTTTTGTGATCCTCGGCAGATCTTTGAGAAGATGTTTATACACACAAAAAATGACGAAAATGGGTCATCGCAAATCCTTGTAATCTCTCCACAGTTAATTTCCAGAATGGCTGAACCACAACTTTCCTGGTAGGGTTTTTGACCCATATTCAAAAGAGAAATGTGCTAATATGTTGTAAACTTGCAAGTTTGGACAAGTCCAACAACCAAAAAAAAAACAAAACTATTTTTTTTTTCCAAAGAAAATCCCATTATTTTTTTTCCCCCCAAAGATTTTATTTATTTATTTGATAAACATCACAAGCAGGCAGAGAGGCAGGCAGAGAGAGGAAGGGAAGTAGGCGCAGAGAGCCCGATGCGGGGCTTGATCCCAGGACTCTGGGATCATGACCTGAGCCGAAGGCAGAGGCTTTAACCCACTGAGCCACTCAGGCGCCCCCAAAACTATTATTAATATCAGCCATCATTACCAGGTACGAGAAATATGTTGCTGCCTGAATTCTCCTTTACCTTTTCTCTAAAATACAGCACGTCATTAGAAAACTGAATAATGTGGGACGCCTGGGTGGCTCAGTTGGTTAGGTGGCTGCCTTCGGCTCAGGTCATGATCCCAGCATCTTGGGATCGAGTCCCACATCGGGCTCCTTGCTCAGCAGGGAGCCTGCTTCTCTCTCTGTCTCTGTCTGAATGTGCTCGCTCTTGCTCTCTCTCTCTCTCTCTCTGACAAATAAATAAATAAAATCTTTAAAAAAAAAAAAAAAACTGAATAATGTAATAATCATTAATCACTTTGAATTACTGAGTGAGCTATGCAAACTGCCGTGAGAAATACTAAGATGTACCTAGATGTGGTATACAGACTTAAGAAAGCTTAAAATTCAGTAAAAAGAACATGCCTATGATGTCTACGAAGTAAGGAACTTTGAGACCAGTGCAGCCCATCAGCGCGCCAAAGGGACAGAAGTTGAAAACACTGTTCTACAACGAATGGACTCTGGAATTCTCCGTTTTCTCACAGTGAAAACCTAATTTGCAGGTGCCTGACTATCCTGAAGAATGGTCTTTTTTTTTTTCTTACCAAGGGACCAGTAAATAAGTGGAAGTTGGCTTTATTCGCTCTGTTGGGAAACAGGCTAGTATGTAAAATGCAGTGCGAAATTGGTCACTAGAGTCCAGGCGGCCCTAAATCCTTCGCGAATCAGCACTAACTGGGAGCTGGCCACAGGACCGGCGCCCAATCCCTGTTCAAGGCCGCGAGACTAATTTCTGTGCCCCGATCTCAGTACGTCCGTAATGGACAGGGCAAGTACTTTCTGATGGTCTCCTTCCACAAGAGATTTATTAAAAGAAACGCACCGAAGAGAGTGAACTTCCCCGTTCGCGGAACTGTAGCGACGATTTCTGCACTTTCTCCAAGGGAGGGGTGTCGGCGTTGCAGAATAGGAGCTTGGCCCCAGGCTTGGCCACACCCTGAGTTTCCGGATTAAGGCACAAACAGAACCCTCCCCCCCACAATGCTTACCCTTACCGTTCTGCCCCAACAAGCTATTTTTGCTCAGTCCCCTACAGTGGCCTTCCGGTCCCAGCACCGGAAGTTGGAACAGCTGAAACCGCAAATCCGAGGCGGGTCCCGTGACTGGTTCAGGTAAGATCTCGCGACGCGTCTTCAAATCTCACGAAGAAGGGTCGGAAGAGGTCTAACTGCACCGCCCCAGTTTTTACGTCACCGCGGAGACACGCCCTTGGGCGCTCGTTTGCGTGCTTGCCCTGCTGCGCATGCGGACTCACCCTCCTTCCGCCCCCGTGCGGGCTTCCCTCTGGCCAGTTGCGCGTGGGCTGAGGCCCTGGGCGGGCGTTGCGAAGGCTTGTTTGTTCGAGCGCTGACCCCGGGGCGGTCCGGAGTTCTCTACCTCGGGGGTGGAGGGTGCAGACCCCCTACCTAAGGTGAATGTACTGTCTCGTGGACTGCTAAGGGCAGGCTGGGGAGCACGGGGGCGGGGGCCGAGGCCATGAACTCACCCGTGGACCCCGGCGCTAGGCAGGCGCTGAAGAAGAAGCCTCCCGAGCGGACCCCCGAGGTAAGACTGGCGGACCCTAGCGCGAGTCCCGCTGTCCAACGGACAGCATCCTCCTGTCGGTCCGAAACCTGTGGCGACTGTCCCCTTGCCAGAGACTCGCACCTGCTGCCAGTTTATGTGTCCCTTCCTCTCACCCCCCCCTCTCACCCGGGCCCTTCTCGCCGGGGTGATGACCTCCTTTCCTGCTCGAGGTGCAGTCTTCCCGCATAGCCGTCTTTGCCGGTAACTTCCTAGTGTTTTTGATAAGAAGATAACAAAACAAAATCCTGTTTTCTCAGAGCAAAATATGGGTCTCGGAGTGAGAGTGTCCCTAGGTTGATAGAAAAACGAAGTAGAAATTGTTAGTAGTCATAGTATGAAAAAGAAGCTTTTCTTTAAAGGTCTTTGAAGTTGCCTAGAAAAGAAAGTTTTCAAAATCAGCTTAAGACTTTGCATCCAGTCAGATGAATTCTGGTGGTGGGTGATGCATATTTAAAGATCGGTTCTGGTGGTACTTTCTCAGACTGTCAGCGGGAAATTCTTCAGTATTTTGTGCGTGGATCCAAATTTTGCTTTATTGGGTTAGCATCAGTGGCATCAGCTTAAAATGATTTTCATTTGATCTCAAGGCTAATTTTCAGTCACGGAACAGACACCTTGTTAACTTTGCATAGCCCTATAGAGGGCTTAGATTTGGGGGGAGGTTTTCCTTGATTTGGGGTAGTTTCTGTAATAATTGGTATATTTCTTAAACCAAAAAGCAATAACTGACAAGAGGGTGAAGGGATTGTTAGATTATCGTGTATATGGTTGCAATACATGAAATTAAATGTTTTGGTTAATGCTTAAGCCATTTTTGAGGTTTTTTTTTTTTTCAGATTTATAGTGCTTTGCATAGTGGATCTCAGTAACTTGGGGCTTACCTTTTGTGATATGACATTAGTCAAGGCGTAACTGGTTAAACAAAGTCAACTTTGTTTGGGGGATCCTGATCTTTAAATGGAAACAAGGCAAATTGTGCCACTTTCCAGAGTCCTCATTTTGAGACCTACATTTTTTATCCCATGTGTTTTAATTTCCCTGTGGTGATTCTTGAAGTCATTGTGAGCTAATTGAAAGTCTTCACCTTCACAGGTGAATCTGCTGTAGTTTTTATATAATTAGAAACTATTACACAAGTCTTGCAATCTATAATGTAGGTTTTACATTTAAATATTTATGATAAATTCACAGCTTAATCGGAAAATCTTACTTCTCTTGAATAGCATAATTAGCCACTTTGGAATGGCCTATTTTTGAATCTTAGTAGATATTCTTTCTTCCTTTGTTTCTTGTTTCTTTCTTTTTGGTTTTAGAAGATTTTCTAAACTATTAAGAAAATTATGTTGGCAGATGTGTGCCGTGTTAAGTGCTCATCTTGTTTTACTGGAACAGCAGCATTGTTTAAGGGAATGCTGACCAACTGCCCACAGTACAGTCTAGACTGCTGAGATCGAGCAGCATAACATGGTAACTGCTTGATTTATTGGCAGTGGTTTCCAGTGAGTATAGAATTTGTTTGCAGTACCCAAGTATGAGTAAAGAAGTGGTAACCTGAATCGAAGTGCTGATTTATTTGTGAGAATTTCATCAAATTACATTTCTCTTTTTAGGAGACCTTTATCCTTTTAGTGGACGCTTAAAATTTTATTATAAATATTTTCATTTAACGCTTACTGAAATCTTACAAATTCAAGGCACTGTTCTGTGCACTGGGATGTATCACTGAACAAAACAGGCATGCCCTACTGGTGCTTGGCATTCTAATGGAAGGGTCAAGGGAGGAGATGGGAAAAATAGAATCAAGTAAGTTAAATAATGTGATAATGGCTAATTTAAGAAAGAATAAGGGGATTGGAAACAGGGGCAAGGGCTGGGTTGCAATTTATTTATTTTTTTAAAAAAATTTATTTATTTGTCAGAGAGAGAGGGAGAGAGAGCGAGCGAGCACAGGCAGACAGAGTGGCAGGCAGAGGCAGAGGGAGAAGCAGGCTCCCTGCCGAGCAAGGAGCCGGATGTGGGACTCGATCCCAGGACGCTGGGATCATGACCTGAGCCGAAGGCAGCCGCTTAACCAACTGAGCCACCCAGGTGTCCCCTGGGTTGCAATTTAAATAAGATGAACAGTGTTGTGATTCTTGAGAAGATGACTTTTGATTGAAGTCTTGATGCATGTGATGTAATTAGCTCTGGAGATTTATGGGGAGAGCATTTGAAATAGAGGGAATAGTCATGCACTTCCAAGATGAGGGTATGTCTGGTGCATTCAAGGAGTAGCAAGGAGCTGTTAAGTGACTGGAGGAGGGTAAACAAGGGTGAGATTTGTAAGAGATGAAGTCAGAAAGCCAATAATAGTGTAGGAGGGAGTATATCATTAAAGTCTTTGTAAGTCATTGGAAATTCCTTAACTCTTATTTTGTGTGAAAGAGGGGGGTCACCAGAAGATTTTGAAGCAGAGGAGTGATACTATCCTACTTAACTTTTTTAAAGTGCCCCCTGGTTGCTTGCTGGGTTGAGAATAGACTTTATGGGAGCAAGGGTAAAAAAAAAGCAGGCAAGTCAGTTGAAGGTTGTCACTTTGAAGTCGTGGGAAGAGCTGATTGTAACTTAGACTGAAGTGATAATGCAGGTGGTAAGAAGTTATCATTTAGGGAAATATTTTGAAGGTTTAGCCAACAGAATTTGGTAATGAATTAACCATGCGCTTTAGGGGAAAGAAAAGTGTCGAGCAGGGTTTCAAGGTTTTTGGCCTGAAAATTAGTGTTGGAGTTATCAAAGAATTTCAGCTGGCGTCAGTTTCAGCTGGCGTCAAAGCGATGGGGGAAAGCTGCTGTGGAAAAGTAGGTTTGGAGAGGGAAAATCAGGAATTCAGTTTTGAACATGTCAAGTTTTGAAATGTCTATTAGAAATGGCGAGTAAGGAGTTGTGTATACGAATTTGTATTTCTGTAGAGAGGGCTAGGCTGGAGATAGAAATTTTATATCCATTCGCTGGTAGGCAGTATTTCAAGTCATGAGACTTGATGAAATTACCAAGGTGGTGTGAGTGTATACAAAGAAGAGGACCACAGACAGTCTTATGGCACACTTGATTACTACAGCATCAGGGGAGAAGAGCAGAGACCAGCAAAAGAGAACAAGTGGGAGCAAACCGTGCAAGGAAAAGAAAAGTCAAATGAATTAAATGTGTAATAGAAGGGGATAAAATACATTCAACTTATTTTTTCTTGAATGCTTAGTGTGTGTGAAGCATTATCAAAAAATAAACAAATAGGTTAAGAATCACTGTCTTATAATCTTGTAATGAGATATTTGCATTGTATAATGAGTATGGAAGTTTTCTCTGTGTTTCTGGGACAAAACTAAGAGTCCCTTTATTTTGAACCATTTGTTGCTCTTCTGTGAAACTCTCATCTCAAACTTAATCTGATTGAGCCAGACATGGAACCGTGTTGTACAGTATACCACTTAAAACTGTGTTCTAACACAGTTTTTATGTTCTAGCTATTTCTCCGACTTCATAATTCCAGCTTCACACCCCATTGTCTTTTCTGAGCTAGTTCTCTGATTATCTTTTCCACTTCGCAAAGATTTATTTTTAAGTGGAAAATTTTAGACTTAGGTACTCTGTGAAGCTCTTTATCCGTGAAAGCTGTTAAGGTACTCGTTTTGAGTTCTTCTAGCCAAATTAAAGATACTACAGTCAAAATTAAGGTCTTGAATTTGGCCCTTCCTCAGTTCAGTCCCTATGCAGCACTGTTCTTTGTCGATAACCTTTCTTTTTACCTCAGAGTGAGCTCCTTACCTCTCTTAGGGTTCATTTCCATAGGTATTTAATATCATGCTTTGCATGTACTAAATAATGAATAAATGTGTTAAAACAAAATTTAGAATTCATTTTGTATGGTCCTCCTGTTAAAATACAATAGTTTCTATTGATGCAACTATTGATTTTGTACCTCCTGGGAGGCCTCATTCAGCAACTTGGCTTCTCCATATTTATAGGCTGACACTTGGTCCTTCTTACCCACCTTTCATGTGCTTTTGATCCGTATATCAATTAAATTGTCCTCCAGGTTCTTTAATCACTAGTCCTAAATTGAAGCCTCAAAAAACAGAGTATTTTGTTGCTCAGGCTAGAAATTCATGTTCCGACTCTGGATTCTCCCTGATAATCTTCTCTCTGTCCAACTGACCACTAAATTTTTATGTCCTGAATCTCTTGTCTACCTTTTTTTCCTGTGCTCTGCTACCCTAGTTCATGCCCTTACATCGTTTTACCTTTGACTTTTGTACTTGAGTCGTTTTATTTATTTTATACATCTTACCATTTTTCACTCTTGATGAGAGATAAGTTACCAATATAAGTTATCCAAATCATTTTTTGCGAGTTAAAAGAGATGCCGTTAGTATTTATGTCAAAATAACACGTTAAAGTGGGGCTGTCTGAGGTAAATGAGTTGTACTATTATCTCACCTACATAATATTAATATGCCCTTTCATTTAATAAATATGTCAGACACAATAAAATACAGTGTTTTTGTGGAAAGAAATTGGATATGGTCCCTATTCAGTGAGTTAGGAGATGGTCAAGGAAACATTAGTAAACGTTAAAGTTATTAGTGGCAAAAGTATGGCTGGGATACTTTGGACTGCAAGCGGGAAAAGGAGAAATTTTGATGAGCAGTTAATGGAATCTTAAACATGGTGAATAGTTGTGTGGATGACATCTAGAAGGGAAGTCATTTTGGGCAGAGAGCAAGAAGAGTGAAGAAAAGTATATGTGGAACAAGAAGCCACTTGGTGAGCATGCATTCCCAGTTGGGGTGATATCATCCCCAAAGGAACACACATTATTATTTTTTTAGAGATATATTTATTTACTTATTTGAGAGAGAGTACGGGTGCTCATGCAGGGGAAGGAGCAGACTCAGGTCTGATTGGGGAGCCCCATGCAGGCCTGGATCCCATGATCCCGATATCATGACCTAGGTCAAAAATCAAGAGTTGGAAGCTTAACTGACCAACTGAGCCACCCACGTGCCCCACAAAAATTATTTTTTAGGGGAGTAGTGAAAAAAATCTTAGACCTTGTTAATGGTTTGTAGCCTTAAAAAACTCAGTTCTGCCTGGCAGAATCTTATTTCTTAGGATTTTATTGAGGGTGGGGCAGCATTTTAGAAAAAATGTCTAAAAATGCTCTTTGGGAGGGATGTGATAATAAACTTTGCAAAATACTGTGTATGGTGTCTGGGGGTTAGATGGATATACTAGCTGGGTATACTGGATATACTAGCAGGGTTGAATCATTTCAAGGATTTGAACCTGATTTTATGAATAAAGGAGGAACATTGGAAGACATAAAGGCTGAAAATAAGTTCAGATTTACAGATTTACTGTGTGGGTGTTGTTGAAGATATATTGGGGAGGAGAAGGGGCGGTATAACAAAAGCAGGAAGGCTTATAGGTAGGGTAAACATATTTTCTCTAAACCAGGATACATTTATGAATGAAAGAGAAGATTATTCATGATTATATCAGGATGACAGGAAAACCAGGAGATAGGGTCCTGGTTATAGGAAATAAAGTAGTTCAGGTGTGAGATAAGGCAGTTGCCTATGGGATAATAAGATAGGAGCTAGAATTGGCCCAAGTGGTCACTGATTAGAATTGGGAGTATCTGCCTCCCACCAGGCTTTTTCATAAAAGTTTGAAATGGACTATAACACACATAATGATGAAGTCCATACATCCTAACTAGATGGTCAGCTTAGTTTTTACAGTTACATTTAGTTATCACTCAAATCGGGGTATGAAATACTATCACCTCTCCAGAAACTCCCCCTTTGCCCATCCCAATCAGTACCCTTTTCAAGAGGAAAAATTTTTTTTAACCATAAATGTGTTCTGCCTACTTGTGAACTTCATTGGAGTGCAATTATACACTGTATATTCTTTGTAGCAACCAAGAGGACTTGTTTTTTTGTGTTTTACCTCTGGACTGGACTTGGAATCACCCTTCTTGGTGATTTCCTTGATCTCCATCTGCCTATCCTTTTTATCCTAATTCACCCTTTTGGCTACCCTTTTGAATTGTCTGCCCCACTCTGTCCAAACCTACTTTTGAGATAATTGCTTCTCAACCGCAGAAGCTGTGTTTAAGGCCAACATACACCCTGCCCTTATGGTCCTCACAAGTTTCAGGTTAAGTCTGGCTTTCTGTCTTTTGCTTGTTGGAAACAGGTTTGGATTGGGTGCAAGCGCAAAGCAGTTTAGATGATTTCTAGATTGTTGATTTGGGTAACTGCCTGGTTAAGAGTGCATTATTAAGCAGAATTAGGGTGGGAAGAGATTAAATTTTGGAAGTGGTTTTAGACTTCATGCAGGGGATGCAGGTAGTGATGTTCTCTAAGAAATTACAGCTTCAGGTTAAACCAGGCTCTGGGTCTCAGAGTCTATACAGCATATGGGTTATAGGTGAAGTCATGAGATTGATAGGAATGACAAGGGGAAAAAGTGATATGAGGGTAGGACAGCCCTTTTGGGTGTTCCACTATTAAAGGGATGGCACAAAGATAAGAAACCTGCAAAAGAGAGTGAAAAATTGTTAAAGAGGTAGGATGAGAATAGAAGAGTGCTGCTACGGGAGGACATTTCAGAGAGAAATCCCTAATCACTAATGTCAGATACTTTTGAGAGTTCAAGAAGAGGGAGAACTGATAAATTCTTTGGATTGTGTCTGTTAGGATGATTTCACTAGACTAATGAATAAAGATCCTGATTGCAGTGGGTTGAAGGGAGAATAAGACTTAAGAAAGCAAAGGCAGCAAGTACTTTTTGTGAATCTGTATAGAGAGGTAAAGGCCACCATGATCTTCTCCCTGGCACTCTGGCCTCATCGTCCCCCACCCCAAAGACATGCATTTTAACTACTTAAAATATTGAAACACCTTACTTCTCCTTCTAGGCTATCTCTCTCAATGTAGGGAACTTTTTAAAAAATGTCTATGCCCACCCTTTGTTTCTTGGGTTAGAACCTTTTGGAATGGAGTGTTAAGCATTAGTACTTATAGAGGGCTTCTTAAGTAGTTCTGATACACAGACAGAGGTGAGAAGCATTGTCCATTGTGTCAAATTCTCCTCTTTCTATGCTTTATACAGGTTGGGAAAATATGATTAGGGTTTTGCATTTGGGCAAGACTACTTCAAACTAATGTAGGCTCCAGCACTGAGACTTTAAATGATCCTGGGCAAGCTGCCTAATATCTCTAAGACCAAATATCATTTTGGGATTATTGTGCGGAATAAATATTTAACAAGTGCCTGTCATAATAAACACTCAATAAGTGGTAGCATACATGTTAGCTTGCCATTTCCTTTGACTGGAAAGCCATCTGACTTGGCAAGTTCAGTCTCCTCACTGAAGTGTCATCTCCAGTGCTCACCTGCAAAATTGCAGATTTCCTTACCTTTCCACTCCTCCTCAGTGTTCCCAGGAGACTTCACACCCTCCTTCACCACAGTAATTGCTGTGTTATGATTACTTGCATGTTTGTGTATGTGGCTGGAATATGAACTCCTTCAGGCAAAGTATTCTAATGTCCAGTGCATAGTGTGCAGTACTTGGAACCCATAGGTATACACATATTTGTAAATGACTTTAAGAAGAAAAGGAAGGTGAAAAATACTCTTTCCCTCCTCTTCTAGTGGTGGTTTCTATTGGTCTAATATTTGAAGTGCTGGGATGAAAAGACTGATGAAGTTTGACAAAAAGGGCCAAATTTGCTGTTAATAATACTTTCTAAATTATGAATAAAGTACAGTTGCCCTAGAGACTATTTTACCTGGCAGTTCTTTATAAATAATACAGATAGAAGAAACGTAGTCATACCGTGAAACCAACTCCTTTTTTGTACAGTTTTTAAAATACATTTACGAAAAACACATGTGTAGGAGAGACATCTAAGAGAGATGCAGATAAATATCAGTGTTAATTTCTCATGTGTTTTAACCAGATGACTTAAAACTTTTCCTGGGCAAAAATTACATCCTTAGCTAGGTGCTAATATAATTACCTTTTTACAGTCAGAAAAAGGCATTAAAAAATAGCTTATTTTCGTTGTGAAAAGTTGAAGAGGGAGCTAGGACTGTAAGAATGTGAGATGTATTCTTATAGTCCTTAATCTATTTCAGAATTTAGAATTATCCTTAAATGTAGACTTGTGGAGGTTTTTTCTCAATTGGCGAAAGCATACCATTGTACTTGGAATCAGTTTTAAGTGAGTCACTGTGCACATCCCTAAGGGTGGCAGAACAAAGATTCTCTTGTGCTTTTGTACAGCAAATGCACATTCAGAGGGTTTTTGGAAAGTAAAAGAACTTATTTGTGCTTGTGGGGCCCTGTGGCCTTCATTTGTAAACTCAGCTGGGTAGAGAATATAGATCTGGATGGGGCCTTCATTAGACAGAATCTCTTCTAGGCACCTCATTTTACATGTATTAGAGATTTCCACCTTGAGAAGAAAACTGTAGCCATTCAGGAGTGTGGACACTATAAAATTTTGTTTTATTTTTATTTATTTATTTTTTAATTTTTATTTTTTATAAGCAAATTTTTATCCCCAGGGGTACATGTCTGTGAATCGCCAGGTTTACACACTTCACAGCACTAACCATAGCACTAAAATTTTGTTTTAAAGAGAGTGAGGAACTTCCCTGAGAGCATTGGACAAAAGTGAGGAGCAGCCAGGCATGATGAGCTTGACTATGTGACAGAGTCCTCTTCTTTGGAAGAGCTGGAGTGATTATGAGCTCTGTGACATTGTGGTTATTATTTGACTTGACCCTGGACTTGTTGAACTGAGGTCTTGCTGTAAATAAAAAGTGAACGAGCTGCTTTACTGAGAATATTAGATTATGGAGGCCTAAACGGCCTGTTTGATTTTTCTCCACTATTAGACACTCTCCACTACTTTGCTATAAACTAAAGCTTTGGCAGCTGGAGGGCTTTAGGCTTTGTCATGTGGCAGAGATAGTGGAGCTCATTGGACAGAACACTTAGTACGAAGCTAAAGTAGCAACACTGCCAGCATGTATTTGTGAACGTATATATAGAGCTTTTAGAAATATTGTAGCTGGCAAGGTCAAGAGCTGGTGATAAGAGTTGCATACAGATAAAGGAACTGAACTCATGAGAGGTAAAATGTCTTGCTCAGGGTCACATGATTCATCAATAACTTCCTCAGTCTAGTAGCACCCCCACTGCCTTCTCTATAGCAGAACAGGGAACTTTAGGTTATGTTTTAAGCTTTGAACTTTTGTCATCCTTATAGATGCCTAATGCTTTCCTGAATAAATTTGCCTTGTTTTATCTTGCCTGTGCTATATACAGAACTTAAAGGTGCTATGTAAATTTAATTGAAGGGGTCAATTTAATGGAGGTACAGAATTCTCAAGTTTTATGTAAGATGAAAACAAGTGTGCTTGATATCTGTGTCAGTGATTTCTTACACCATTCTGTTTTATAACTTAAACTTTTGTTTTCAAAGGATGGTAGTATATGCCATTTTGGGTTTTTAAAAGCATTCAACTAATAGGAAAATACTTTTTTTTTTTTTTTAAACAAAAGAGTTTATGTCAAAAGTGCCAGCTGGAGTTTGAAGTATTTATGAGCTGCTTAAATGAGGCAGAGTTCAATACATACTTTTTTTGAGGAAGAGTCCCTAATGTATATTTGTGTGGTAAGTATTTTTAAAGTACTTTTTTTTAAGTGCCAGGGGTAAAAGATTAAAGTTCTTTCTATATGGGAGGAGATAGGCAAATACACAGATAGTTTAAAATATTGCCTGGTTAAGTACTGTGATAGCTGTAAAATGAGGCCTTAAGGAGTTCATAGGAGGACTTTGGAGAGAGAAAAGAGTAGGCAGGTGTCATTCATGCTGTTTTAGAAAAGGGAATCCTGACTTCAGCATAGATTAGAATATAAAAGTGTTAGGTTAAGAAGGGATAGTATGTGTTTACTGAAAAAGGAACAGTATTTGTCAAGGCCACAAGATGTGCTTGGCACAAACATGCAAGTTCCCTGGGTAGGTAAGTAGTACAAGATAGGACACTGGAGGCATGGCCAGGATCCAGATCATGAAGGACTGGTTTCTCTTTGTTAAGAAGTTTGTATTTGCTTTTTGGAAAGATAACTCTAACAGGACTATGAAGAATGAATTACAGGGTGTCAGACTTAAATGCAAGAAGACTGATTTACCCAGTGAGAAATAACAAATCCCCCAATTGTTCCAGATGGGATGGTGAACAGAGATATTTATGAAATAGAATTGACAAATTTCTGGCCAGAATCATTGAACAAGAGTGTATCATGTAAATCAGGGACCCTCGGAGGAAGACACAGCCAGTAGTATAAATATTGAGTTTAGCTTTGCATTTATTGCACTTGAGATGCTGATGGATTGCTCAGGTGAAAGTGTTCATTATGCTGTAGAATGTGTACGTTGTAAGTTTTGCTAGAGAGCTCTGGGCTAGAAATAGAAATATGGGTGTCATTAACATGTATATGGTAGTTCAAACTATGAATGTGGAGGATTTTACTGGTGGTAGAGTGTCTCTAGTGAAGAAATGATGGATGTCACAGTTATGGGAACATATATAAACATTCAAAGGCCTAATAAGGCAAAGCCTGTGATGGAGACTTAGGAGCACCTGGGGCAGAAAGGTAGTAAGAGCAATAAGAATGGCCAAGATTCATATGCTGTGGTGCTTATTGGGATGCCTGTCACTGTTAAAAAGAAAAGAAAAACCTTTATACACATTTAATCTTCCAAAAAGACCCTGAAAGAAGGTGTTACCACATTTTACATACAGGGAAATCGAATCATAGACTAACTTGTCGAAGTTGACACAACTAGGAAACTGCAGAGTCAGGATTCAAACTTAGGTATTCTAATTTCACAGTATGTGCTTGTAGTTATTAAATGTTTTCCATCGGGACAGGAACCCAGAGGGAACCATATTACAAAAGGGATGGGAGGAAAAGAGTTTTAGGAAGGAGTGAATGAGTGATGAATGTGTCAGCGATGCTATTAGAGAAAATTATGGAGAGAGATAAGGATTGAAAAGTGCATGTGAAACTTGGAATTAGCTTATCTTGGGTGACTGCCGTGATACATAGTGGGATCAGAAAGGTGAACTTCAGCCTAAACTTTGAACTTAGAAGTAATTAGATGCTTGATCTTTTGATACATTATTTCAGAGGGTAATTGTTGGTATTCTAATTTTAAGCACAATATTTGGGATTTTCATTTTTTAAAATTTCAGGCTATAACTTTTTAATGTTAGAGTTATTAATAAAATTTAACGTTCAGGTAATTTGGTTTGGCAACATTTTAATCTACAAATAAAAAGTTCTAGTTTGCTTTAAGAAATGTATACCCAGGGGCACCTGGGTGGCTCAGTGGGTTGGGGCCTCTGCCTTCGGCTCAGGTCATGATCCCAGGGTCCTGGGATCGAGCCCCGCATCTGGCTCTCTGCTTCCCTTTCTCTCTGCTTGCCTCTCTGCCTACTTGTGATCTCTGTCAAATAAATAAATAAAATCTAAAAAAAAGAAAAAAAGAAATGTATACGCAAATGTGTAGACTAAATTCTAATTTAGACTAAATTTCTAATTCTAAAAGACTAAATTCTAATTCACCTACAGTGAATTCATTAGGTTTGGAATGTTTGAAGGATGTAAAAAGGTAGCTGCTTTGTTGTAGGATGGCCACATTACCACCTGCCTCAGCTTGCCCACCTTTACTCACATAACTGGCTGAGAGGGTATGGTCAATCTGTTTTAGGAAGCTCTGAGTCATCACTGCTTCCTCACCATTTTTTGCCCAAGTGGAACCCATTATTTTATTCTTTAACCCAGAGCTGGTATTTGTTATTCTAATACCTCTGGTTAATTTCTGTAGCATATTGTTGTAGTTTCAGAACAGGTGGCTCATTCTGTTCTGAATCTGAACAGAATGTTGCTGATCTGAAATGTCCTGACTTCCTAGTTTTTCCATCTTCATTATGACTTCTCTCTTTCAGGCTCTGTAGGGCAGCTTTCAAGTGTACACAGTGTAAATGATTAATACCTCCTCGAATGTACCTTTTACATTTTTAACTACTAAGAAGTATCTATAAGATTTAAGGCCTGTCTCTGTCAAGTTTTGTTTGTTTGTTTGTTTTGACTTTCTATAATAGCTTTTATTGATCTTGGGCACACCAAGCCTAATAATACTACCATAAGCCTGTCTCAGAAATAGTTGGTACAAAAACTGTGAGAAACCAGGGTGCATCCCTGGCTCAGTTGGTAGAGCAAGCAACTCTTGAGATCAGGGCTATGAGTTTGAACCCTACATTGGGCATGGAGCCTGCTTAAGACAAAACACAAAAACCTACAAGAAACCCCTAAGGCCAGCTTTACACAGTCAGCAACTACTTGGTGTCCCATTTAAACAAAATACCATAACCACCCACATCATGTGGGAGAATTAGCCAGTTTGCTACTACAATCGGCCTTTGTTCTGGGAGGTCTTTTCTGTTCTTTCATGAGTGCTTAGCATCTTATGACCCTCAAACCAGGTGCACTGTAGGGACCAGGATTTACTAGGCATCTCATTGATTAATTCCCTTTCTCATTAATAGGTTATCAGCCAAATAACAGAGTGGCATAATCCTTCCTGGCCAGTGGTTGTCAAACTTTAGTATGCATCAGAACTACCTAGAGCCCTTATTAAACCACAAATTGCTGGGACTACACCAGAGATTCTGGTTAAGTCTGGAATGGGGCCTGAGAATTTGCATTTTTACCAAGTTTCCACATGAGGCTGATGTTGCTGGTCTGAGGGTCTGTCGGGGTTGTAAACTTAAATGAAACAGAGCCCAGTTCTGTCCACTTTAAAGAAAAGGTATAAAAAGATACTTGGTAGCTACAGAATTGCTGGGATTACTGGAGAAGTAGACTTGGGGCTAGACAACCATGGTCATATGCCTAGCACAAGCAGTCCACTACTTGGACTGTTGACCACCTACACTATATACTGCATATGTTGACTGACCCTGATATTACTGCTAACTGCCAGCATAGATTCTGTGCAGTTCTTGCTTGTTGGTTTCCCTGTGTTCAAAGTTTGGGACATGTGTGTCTCATAAGTAGCACTTGGATCATTTGCCCATGCCCTAGTTTTATGTGAGGTTGGAAGAATGAAAATCTGGTGTTTTCAGCTTCCACCAAAATTCATATGCTGAAGTAGCCTCCAAAGAGGAATTCATTCATGGCTTGACTTCCTTTGTGGATATTTTTGACCGCTGTATTTTAGTAGTTGGCAGAATATGGCCTGGCGTCCAAATTAGCCTACCAACCATTCTGTAAATAAGACTCTATTGGGATGCAGCCACACCCATTCATTTACCTACATTTTTATGGTTTTCATGCCACAAAGGAAAAGTTAAATAGTTGTGACAAAAAATCGTATGACCTAAAAAGCTTAGAATATTTACTATCTCACATTTTATAGAAAAGGTTTGCCACCCCGATAGAAATAATGCTAATATTTGTATTTGGGTCCAAGCAGTCAGCATTTATAGATGTTGTTGGAGAACTACATGTTCATTTGGCCAAATTGTCCCTCTGAAATAAGATTGAAGGCAATTAACAGTAAAAACTTACAGATATTTGAAGAAGGGCTATTAGAATCTAAAATTGATAAACTTTGTCAGGCTGTCTTCAAGGAGAGAACTGAAGAAACACATATTTCAAAACTTGTGAATTATATTCTTGCTTAGAGTTTAAAATTGAGAAGTGAATTCCAGATTCTTTGTCAGATATTAATGGCGTTATCGATGTTGTTCCCAGAATGTCCTCTGAATTGAGAACAGTAGAAATTATATGACATAAATTTAGTTGAGAATCTCAGAAAATTCTGGTGAGGCTTTTTGACACTAGCCTATCCTCATTTGGTAGGTCACATTATGGCAGTTCTGACTTGCTTGCCACTAAAAGTTAGCTTTATGTCAGAAATAAATTGCACATTTCCGTAGGATAGGCATTTTGTAGATGTCTTGCCAGATTCTGATGACTTTTAATGTAAAGGTTGGGGCCCAAGCAACTATGTGTGTATGGCCACAGCTTTAAGGAAAAGGAGAGAGAGAGGAAAAAAAGGACCCAGACTGGGAAAGAAGAACTAATAATTGTTCTCATTCACAAGGATGTTTTATATAGAGAGAATACAAGAAAATCTACAAAATGAGATTTTGTATACATATACATATAGTATAGTATACATCTTCTGTTTATCCCAGTCTCCAAGTGACATTATAGTACTTCACATGGAGTCTAAGAACCTTACAACAGTGTATTGCCATTTTTACCCCCATCCTTTGTGCTCTCAGGTGTATGCATAGTGGAAACCCTCACACATTTTTGTTGTCATCATTTTTGTTAATGCTTTTTATTTATTTATTTATTTATTTAAGATTTTACTTATTAGAGCATGTGTGCACTCACTAGGAGTGGGAGGTGGGAGACAAAGAATCCCTGGCAGAATCTATTCTGAGCTTAGAGCCCAACATGGATATCGGGGATCCATCCCATCACCCCAAGATCATGACTGTAGCAGACTAGGAGTCTGGCATGCCCTACCGACTGAGCCACCCGAGTTCCCCTTATGCTAGTGCTTTTTAATCTGTTGATTATTGTTTAAATAATTAGAAAAAGTTTATATTTTCTCATGTAGTTTCCATTTTCAGTTCTCTTTTTGTGTGTAGTTTCAAATTTCCATCTGTATTGTTTTTCCTCCTCTATGAAAGACTTAACCTTTCTTTTATAAGGCAGGTCTGCAGGTGATTAACTCATTCAGACTTTGTATATGTGAAAAATATTTTCCCTTTGTTTTGAAAGCTGTTTTGATTGGCAGGCAGTAGAATTCTAGGTTGATAATTGTGATTTTGTTGTTGTTGTTGTTTTTACTTTGAAGGTTTACTATAATAGTTGTCTGGATTGCATTGTTTCTGATGAGAAGCCTGCTATAATTCTAATCTTTATGTAATTTATCTTGTTTCTTGAGCTGATTTTACAGTTTTGTCTTCATTTTTTGAAAGCAGTTTGATCTTGAGGTGCCTTGGTGCTGTTTTCTTAGTATTTCTTATGCTTGGGATTTGGTGAACTTCCTGGATGTGTAAGTTTATAGTTCTTATCAAAAAGGGAATATTTTCCATAATTCAATTTTCCCCCCTTTGTTCTCCCTCTGCCTTGAAATGACTCCAGTTACACTTTTGTTAGGCTGCTTGAAGTTTTTCCACAATTCATTAGTGCTCTGTTCAAGTTTTTTTTTCCATATCTTTGTTTTCTTTTTGCTTTCTGTTCTTGTGTATTCAAGTTTATTAACCTCTTCTCTGCAAAGTCTGATTGTGCTGTTCATCCCGTCTAGTGTATTGTACATCTCAGATACTGTTTTCATCTCTGAAATTTTTTTAATGTCCCTTCTTTCATGCTTAATTCTTTCTGTATCTTCCTGAATATATGGAATATAATTTTAATAAGTTTTAAATGTTTTTTTCTTACTCATTCTATTATCTATGTAATTGGTAAATTAGTTATAATTGATTTTTCTCCTCACTATGAGTCATTTTTTCCTCCTCCTTTGCATGCCTGGTAATTTTTGATTGAATAGCAGAGATTGTGATCTTTACCTTTTTATGTACTGGGGTTTTCATATTTCTTGTAAATACTACTCAGCGTTCTTCTGGGACACAGGTAAGTGACTTGGAAATTATTTGATCCTTTTAGGCCTTTTTTTGAGCTGTGTTAAATAGTGCCAAGTTTCTATTTAATTTTGCCCCAGTATTAGTCCAAAGCCTTCTGAGTACTCAGCTAAACACACTATGGATTATGAGATTTTCTAGTCTGCCTGATGGAAATAGTAACTCTTCGTGTCCCTGTGTGAGTTTTAGGTATATGTTCCCTCTGATCCAGGGTGTTTAAACCTCAGCGTTATGGACATTTGGCCCAGATAATCCTTCAGTCTGGGTCCTTGTCCTGTGCATCAGAGGATGTTTACCAGCATCTTTGGATTCTAGTCACTTGATGCTGGTGGCACCAGCACCCTGCCTCTGTGCTAAGTTGTGACAATCCCAAACGTCTCCAGATACTGCTCTTGTCATCCTGGGGATAAAAATCATTCCTGCTTGAGGACTTACTTCATTCTGTAAAATAGTTCTTTCCCTGACTTCTTTGCCAGTTTTTGTTGTTGTTTATTTATTCATTTGTCAGAGAGAGAGAGAGCAGAAGCACAGAGAGCTGTAGGCAGAACAGGCAGAGGGAGAAGCAGGCTCTCTGCTGAGCAAGGAGCCTGATGTGGGACTCGATCCTAGGACTCTGGGATCAGGACCTGAGCCGAAGGCAGATGCCCAACCAACTGAGCCACCCAGGCGCCTGGTTTTTGTTTTTCTTCCCCCACGTGATGGGATGATCAGTATGCAACTGAAGACTTGACGAGCACCTTCTGTAGGTTTCCAGAACATACATTATCGGGGTAACATGCTCTCTTGTATTCTGCAAACTCTAGCCAGTTTCTGCTTTCTAGATTGCCGCCTCCTTTTCCTCAACTAAAGATACTGGCAGGCAGTAAGTTACCATCCTATGAATCATCTCATTCGTTTCTCTTCTCTCAGGTATTAAACTGTCTTCTGTTGCCTCATGTCTTATCTCATGAAAAACGTGATTTCATGTATTTATTTTTAATTTTAGTTGATTATGGTGGAAGGTAAGTCCAATCGCTCTTAATCTATCTTGATCTAAACTTGAAGCCCCAACATTCTATCAATAGGAGATGTTCTGAAATGCTCCTGATCACTGCACCCCCCAAAACATCAAAGTGATAGTTCTTCGATTCCTCATAGAGTTTATTGTCCACTTTCTGAAGTATGAGTGTGTTACCAAGGACTCCAGGGTACCAGCCTCCTTTTGGTCATTCTCTTGTTCATTCTGTCCATTCAGCAAGATACCGACTATGTATGGGTCAGAAGGTCTAGATGTTTTCACGTTGTGTTATGGTAGAGAGTGAGAGAGTTAATCCGCTTCTCGGCCTTTAGGCTAAGGTCAAGTGAGAGTGAGAATGTTAAAATAGCCCTAAGAAAAAACTGTAAGTTAATATTGTCCTATCTGAATGCAAACTGTTTCTGATGATCTTTTGTAATGGAAGTGGGAAAAAATGTATTCACCAAATCAATACCTGAGGCTTAATCAGTTCTAGCAACAATGTTATGTTGAGACTATTGGTTAGAATTTGGTTAAGTTTGTGGCAGTCTGCAAGCTTTTTTTTTTTTAAGGATATGTTTACTTTAGGAGGACAGTCTGTGGTAGAGACCTCACCGTTAAATACTGTAAGTTTTCATTGGACACCCTAGTCTTTGCTGTCCTTTGCCTGTATGGAAGCAATATGACCTTTTATTTACTGTCTTCTTCTGGGGCATAGGAAGTGGGCTATTTCAGAGGCTTTCACCTGGCTTTTTCCACTATTACAGCTATTACCACATGTGTCATGGACCCATATGGGGTTATTCTAACTAACAAGTATATACTTTCTAATTATAAGCCCAGGAATTTGAGAGGGACTATTAGATGGATCTGCAGGCTCAGTGAGTTCACTGTGAGCCAGACTTTGGCCAGGACTTTATTACTTTAATCCAGAAGGTTTTGGCTGGGTGGTTCGTTCTTTTGTTCCACCAAACCTCAGCTGGGATTATTTTCTCAGTTTCATTTGTCTGCTGGTGTAAGAAGATATGACTTACATATCTGATGCCTTGGTGCTGTTCCATGTGGCCTTTCTCCATGAGACTAGTGGGCTTCCTCCCAGCATTGGTGGTGTCAGGGTACTTGAATCTTACAAGTGACACATCTTTACTTCTGCCACATCCTTTTTGATCAGAACAAATCAAAGGACCAACCAGGTTCTTGGGGAAGGCACATAAGATTCCAGTTTTTGATGGGGGAGTGGTAAGGTGTCCTATTGAAAGCATATAGGATAAGAAATACCATTGTAGCCATCTATGGAAATAGTAGTTTATCATATCACTTCTCTATCTGCTGTCGTCAAGAATTTTATAGACCTTTTCTCATTTGTTGTGGTTTTCTCTTTTAATTTATTCTTTATATATGTATATAGGAGAAAAATCTTTTCACTCCATCTTCCTAAGGATTTAGTGAGATAGTATGGTCATTGAATCTGTCATGGTTAATTAATGATTGTAATTTTTGGAATGACAGATTATGGCTCTTTTTCTTAGTGGCTCTATGTTTTCTTATTAATCTGTTAAAAAACAGGTTGTCTTAGCTTTTTTCTTTTGTCATCTGATAATTCTCTTAGCCAATTGCATATCAAAGCAGGAGGGCAATGTTGGGAAGCTGCCTGTCTTATAAAGTCATTGTTCCTTATAAGAGAACAAGGAGGTACATTTTATATAGAGAATTTAAGCTTGTTTATAATCTCTGAGCACCAGCATTCTACATAAGTGGTAAAGCAGACCATTCTGTCAGGAATTTGGGCTGCTCCTATATTCTCTGCCACTCCTCTAGGCTTAGGTTATACTCTGTCATACTGGGAGTTTTAATACCTAGTTATTTGAGTGAGGGCTAGAAACAAGTTCCTTATCTCTCTCACAAAGTGAGTAACAGGATTGTCCCAGTGGACTTTTTTTTTGTTGTTAATGGTTGATTAATATTGCTTTGGGTCTCTTTAGAAAGAGAGATAAAAGTATAAAAAAAATTTTTTTTTTTAAAGATTTTTATTTATTTGACAAAGAAAGACACGGTGAGAGAAGGAGCACAGCAAGGGGAGTGAGACAGGGAGAAGCAGAGTTCCTGCCAATCAGGGAGCCCAATGTGGGGCTTGACTGGGGGCTTGATCCCAGGATATTGGGATCATGACCTGAGCCCAAGGCAGATGCTTAATGACTGAGCTACCCAGGCACCCTGTCTTTAGAAAGAGATTCTTTAGAAGGTCCTATTTTTAGAGGAATATTGACAAATTGGGTCCTATCCAAAGGAGGTTAGCCAGGATGCTTTTCAAGAGGTGGAAACTGCAAATACTGAGACTGAATAATCTGGAGGAAATAATAAATTAAAAATTTATGGCGATATGATAATTCTTTTTGAATAGCTGGATGTCACTGAGGAAGAAGGGTTATATCTGTTTAGGAATGAAATAGACTTTCATATGAAATGCTAAGTTTTGATTTCTGGCATTGCTTGAGTAGAAGCTTATCAGCCGTCCTGAAGAGGGCTTCCTGTATGAGTGGAGGTAGCTCTTTACCTTTTCAGATTTCTTTTATTTCAAAGATTTTGTCTACCATAGTCAGTAGTTTTGTCATGAACAGTTGTTGGCTTAAAATCAGAGTTGTGGGGTGTTAAGATATTTTGAAAGATACATTTGAAAAATAACCAGGGATGCCTGGGTGGCTCAGTTGGTTAAGCGGCTGCCTTCCGCTCAGGTCATGATCCCAGCGTCCTGGGATCGAGTCCCACATCGGGCTCTCTGCTCACGAGGGAGCCTGCTTCCCCCTCTCTCTGCCTGCCTCTCTGCCTACTTATGATCTCTCTCTGTCAAATAAATAAATAAAATCTTAAAAAAAAAATAATAATCAATTTTTTTTTTCCTGTTCTCCAGGATTTAAATACTATTTATTCTTATCTTCATGGAATGGAAATACTATCAAATCTCAGGGAACATCAGCTCAGGTAAGTGTGATGCTCTGTTTAAGAGCTTTTGTGATGGAGTTATTGAAATGGGTTTGGATAGATAATTAGGAGCCCAAACCATTAGGGGGCTTTTTGTAGGATATACATAGGACTTTGGATTTTCTCATCTCAGGTTTCCTTAGTCATGGGGCCTTGAGCATATCTTAACATCTTAGCTGCAGTTTTATCTTTGATGAAATAGAGACAATGAGAGATGATCTTTGTTACAGTGTTTTGAAGGTTACATGAGAGTATCTGAAGCAAAACACAGTGTTGAGTATTTGCTCGTCAATGAAAACAAAACTGTTTACTTTATGTAATTCTTTTTGATATTATGTCCAGTGCTTAAAAGGGACTGGGTATGATGTAGTGTTGTATTAAAGTGCAAGAATTACAACTCCTGATTTGGTATGCTCATATGGGTTCTGTGAATAAGACCCATAAACTTTCCAAACCCCATTTTCCTATTCTGTAAAATGAGATTTCTTTCCTGCTACCTTATGTCATTGTGATTACATTTATAAAAACACCTTTGAGGGGACGCCTAGGTGGCTCAGTTGGTTGGACGACTGTCTTTGGCTCAGGTTATGATCCCGGAGTTCCGGGATTGAGTCCCACATCGGGCTCCCAGCTCCATGGGGAGTCTGCTTCTCCCTCTGACCTTCCCCTCGCTCATGCTCTCTCTCACTGCCTCTCTCTCAAATAAATAAATAAAAAATCTTTAAAACAAACAAACAAAAAAACCCACCTTTGAGTGTTGTAAAGCAGTTACTGTAGTAACTTTGCATAATGTTTTAATTAAAGTGTTTTCCTCCCATAACCAGCTCATCCATTACTTTTTCTGGCCCTCCTTTAAGTTTCTGGTTAGGGACCAAACCAGATCGCTAGAATATAAATGTTAGGGCCTATTATTTTCTCTTTTCTGTACAACATAATTGAAATGTCAACATGTGTTTGGAAGAAGCAGCATACACACACACAAACACTCACTCTCTCTCATTCAACGGATTTTGATATGTATGTGTGTATACCTCTGCCAGTATTTTCCCTCTGCTAGTGATTTCTTAACAGGAGGATTCAGTAGTGAATCAGACAAATGTGTATTTTTTCGTGGCAGAAAAGGAACATTATTCAGTGTGAGCTGGCAGGTTATAGAGTGTACATGGTAGTATTGTATTTGTTGTCTCTTAATATTACCCAACTGACGTTTTTGAAAATACTGCATTTGATGTATATATTTCTAAACTCTTGGAGTTTAGTGAAGTTAGTGGTAGGTAAGATAATTTTCTGTTGAAGTAATCATAAGTGTTTTTAAAACAAAATGAAGATAAAATCATTAAATGTTTGTCATTTTTTAATATGTTAGATTAATGTCTGCAAGAGCACGCTATGAGAGATACAGTGGCAATCAAATTCTTTTTTGGTAAGTATTTCCTTAATTAGCTTAACTAATAGCTTTATTGTTTAAATTTTGACTTTTAGCATTGAAATTTATTTTATTTGGAAGGAATTTCTTTAGAGTAGATTGAAATATATTCATAAACTGAAAGAGTGCACGAAAAGTTTAATAAATAAAATAGTATGTACTAGTAACTGTTACCGTTTCAGTTATATATTCAGTTATATATAGAACATTTCAGCTCTCCTAAGGCTCTAATCACCTCTCTTGGAAAGGTAAACCCGTTCTAACTTTGATCACCATGGAACTCCACACAGATAAAAATTGTTTGGTCAGGCTTTTTTTTTTTTTTTTTTAAATTGATAAATGTCTAAGATTCTTCTATGTTTTTGCATTAATTCTTTTTCATTGCTTTACTGTTTGTGTGCAAATGACACAATTCATTTATCCTTTCCACTCTTGATTGATAGATACTAGGGTTGTTTCCAGTTTTTTTCCTATTGTGAATAATAAAATTTCAACAAACATCTTGTTCATGTCTTTTTGTGCCCTTATATAGTCATTACTGTTGGGCATATTCTTAGGAATAGAATTATTGGAAATGCGTGTGATCAAATTAGGAGAATCTGACATTAGAATCTGATTTACATACTTTATCCTGTCTCACTGATTTTATTTTACGTTTCCCTGCTAATTGATGATGAATGATTTTCATGTTTTTGTAGGCTATTTGGTATTTAGCTTTGTTTTAATAAAATCTGATTTGAGTTTTTAACCATTTTTTAATTGGGTTTTCTGTAGTATTTCTGTTGATTAGTAGAAATTGATTTATGAATTCTGTATCCATGTCCTTTGTTAAGATACTTACATTGTATGTAGCTTCTCCCACTTTGTGGTTTTCCTTTTCACTCTATTAAAGGCATCCTTTGGAGAGGAGAAATTTCTAACTTGCTCAGTTTTTCTCTTGTGTGCTTTTCATGTCCTACTTAAAAAACAAAGTCTTTGGTGCCTGGGTGGCTCAGTTGGTTAAGTGACTGCCTTCGGCTCAGGTCATGATCCTGGAGTCCTGAGATCGAGTCCCACATTGGGCTTTCTGCTCGCCAGGGAGTCTGCTTCTCCTGCCAGCCTCTCTCCTTTCATGCTCGCTCGCTCTCTCATTCTCTCTCTCTCTCTCTCAAATAAATAAAATCTTTAAAAAAAAAAACAAAACCCGAAAAAGCAAAGTCTTTGCCTTTCTCCAGGTGATGAGTTATTTTCTTTCTTAAAATATTGGCAGCAATGTCCTCTTTTATTATATAGCTTCACTTGCTATATTGAGATGGTGTTAATTTCCATGTTTCATTACCAGCCCATGATATTTATCAGTTTTTAAAAGCATTAAACTGGACTCACAAGGATTTTAATACCTATCTTGATTCATTTTTTGGTCCATTTATCACTAAAAGCTTGTCTGCTATACATAATGCTTACCTTCATGCAGAGTGGTGGGGAGACATAGTGTTTGTCTTTATTGAGCTTATTGTTGAGTAGAGAAAATTAATTAAAAGGTAAACATATTTAAGTGCTATCAAGGAAAAGAATGTATAAATAGATCATTGGAACAGGTTGAGAACCTAGAAGTAAATCCTTGTATTTATGAGCAGTTTTGGTTTTTTTTTTAATGATCTCCAGCTAAGATCTGTCCATAGTGTGGGTATAATACAATGGAGAATTAAAAAGGAGCCACCGATGTACAGTTCATTTATGATAAAGGTGCTAAAGCATTTTAAGGAGGCCAGCATAGTTTTTTCAGCAAATGATGCTGGGTTAATTAAGTATTTACTTGCAAAAAGTTTATTTATTTATTTACTTTTTTTTTTTTTTTTTTTGCAAAAAGTTAATTTAGACCCTTACCTTACACCATACAAAATTAATACCAAAATTAATGAGCTGTCACTTTATAGCCATTAGAGTAGTCACAGTCAAAAATGTAGACAGTAGCAAATACTGGCCCCAATATGGTAACAGCTGGAATCCTCATGTGTTGGTGATGTGGATCTTAAATGATAGAGTTACTGTGGGAAGCAGTGGCAGTTTCTCAAAAAATTGAACAGTTTACCACGTAACCCAGTAATTCCACTTTCACGTATTTATACTAGATAAGTGAAAATAGATGCCTACAGAGACTGTACAAAGATATTCTTAGTAGTGCTATTTAGTATTCCCAGCCTAAAACCAGAAATGATAAACATTTTTGATGAATGGATAAATATCATGTAACTGTATAGTGGAGTACAGTTTGGCAACAAAAAAGGAATAAAGCATTTATATATACTGCAACATGGACAAACCTCAAAAACATGCCAAGTGGAAGAAGCAAGGGAGAAACACCATATATTACATGATCCCATTTATATGAACTGTCCAGGAAAGCCACATCCATAGAAACAGAGCATGTTACAGGTTAGGAACACAAAGAAGTGTTCTAAAACTGGATTGTGCTGATCTTTACACAGTTCTTTTAAATTTCATAAAAATTGGATTGTGCACTTGAAATGGCAATTTTATGGTATTTAAATTATACCTCAGTAAACTTTTAAAAATATTAAGAGTAACACAAATCTGTATCTGGTTCATAATAGACTTTTAAAAGAAGGTAGAAGTTAACAAGAATTTTAATTTAGAGTTTGGTGGAAGCAGAGAAAAGAGTGTATAAGGTTGATCTGGACGGGAAGCAACATGTTAGAAAAAGGGAAAGTAAACCATGTGTTCAAGCACCATGAGGAAAGAAGAGGAACTAGTAAGAGAGGAGTCTGAAGAAGTAGATGGAGGCCATCTTAAGATTTTTTTTTATCTTATCTTAGGAGCATCTGAAGCCTTTGTATGAATAAGATCTGACAAGATTAAGTATGCCTTCCTTCTTTGGGCTGGAGTTTGCCCAGAGAATAGGAGATATAATGGTCCACATGAAAGCATTTTACTTTCCTTGGGTTTACTTAGGTGCATTGGCAAACCATGCTCTGAGAGTGAATTTTTTTCAAGGTCTGAGCAGTTTCTTAGTCATGGGCTGGCATGGTTCTCCTCGTGGGAGTGAACTTTGGGATTTTCCTACATTTATAGTAGAATTTACTGACAACTTTGTGACCATTTTAGCTAAGTGAAATAAAAATTGGAGGCTTGTGGTGGCATCTACTTAACAACTTTGTCCTGTCTTAATTTCTGGCAAATTGTTTGATTTTATTCCCCCTTGACTTTGTAAGTCATATTTCGCAAGAGTAAAGAAGTAGAATTTCTAAACAAAGAACCTTAAGTAGGAGATGTGCAACCATTTACGTCTTCCCTCAATGAAGATTAGAAGATACTAAAAAAGAAACTTTAAAGTACCTGTTGGAGGGGCATCTGGATGGCTCAGTTGGTTAACTGGTGGACTCTTGATTTTGGCTCGGGGGGAGATCTCAGGGTCCTGGGATCAGGCTCTCTGCTCAGCCCAGAGTCTGCTTGAGGATTCTTTCTCACTTCTCCTGCCCCCCCATCCCCCCATTCTCCCTGTTTGCTCACACATGCTCATGTTCTCTCTTTCAAATAAATCTTAAAGAAAAAAAAAAAAAAGTACCTAACTGGAAAGTTGACAGTTTTTTCTTCTTATGGTCAGTAATGGGATTGACCATTAGAAAGCTTACCCTGAGTGCTATGTGGAATGTTTTAGAAGCCTAGGTTTCTGGATGGAGGATGGCAGTATTCAGTGAATACAGAGAATACCAGAAAAGATGTGATCTTGAAGGAAATGGTAGGTAGATTTTTTAATTTGTTGAATCTGAGTTCTCTCAGTTAGGTATAGTCAAGGTAGACAGTTATGTAGATAAAAAGTTCTCCAGGTCAGAGAAATTATTTGTTTTATAGATACATATTGGAAGTACTTAAAACCTTAGTTATGGTAGATAAAGATATTTAAAAGACCAAATGGTTAGTTTATACACTAACAACTAATAAGATTCTGGGTTTCCATTGGAGATTTAACTCAACTAAAGGGCTGATACATTTAAGTCATCTGGTATTCTTTATCCTTCAAACACACATAAAATGAAAGATTTGATAGTCAATACAATTTAAAAGAAATAAATAGATCATGATTCAGATTATAGTTGTCAGTGAAGATATGACATTGATGAACTTGTGAATTCCAAGTAAGTCTTTAATGTCATTAAAACATGATTTTATGATATGCAGGTGTAGTACAATATTTAAGCTTTAATCTTCATCAGATCTTATGATCCACTACACAGAAATGAAGAATGTGAAGCTAATGGTATAATTAATAAAATTGACTTAATAACCATATACTTGTGAAGTCTGTATCTTAAGATAGTGATTATACTTTCCCTGTATGAACATAGTCCGTATAAAACCTTTGGCAACAGCCAGTATTTCCCAAAATTCCATTAAATGTTAATGATTTATGATATTATTAGAATGTATTTCATGTTATATATTTTGTATTGAATTATGTATATTTTGAGTCCTATACATGTGCATATGTGTATTTATTTACTTGTTAATTTTACTTATTTTGACAGTTCAGAAACTGTTGCCAGATGTTGGTATATCCTGCTTTCTGGATCTGTGCTTATGAAAGACTCCATGGTCTTGCCTCCTTGCAGGTACATTTACATTTGCTGCTTTAGAGTATGTGCAGGCAGAGTTAATATTACAACTATTTATTCTATCTCTAATGTTAACCTTTTTTGTGTAGGATGTATATATTCTCACAGTTTGTGATATATTTTATAAATGTGCTTGCTTACTGGTACTATTGAAAATAGTAAGAAACAATTGACAGTTCATGTTTCTGAGGATGTGATCTTTAAGTTTACATCATGACATAGTATCTTTTATTTGGTCTTTAGTTTTATATGAGATTTGATCTGATTTATCTAATGGTTTTTGAATTTGTTGCTACTAATAATGGTTATAGAGAGGGTGATCTATTTTAATAGTTAAGAAAATGGTTTTTAGAATAACAGATTTTAGAGAACAGCAACTAGATTAAAGTCCTAATTTAACACTGTTAGGACCTTATACAAATTTTAATTTTCTTTATAAAATGAGTATAATAGTGCCTACTTGAAGTGTCTCTATGAATTTTTAGCAAACTCTACCACTCAAAGCTCTGAACAGACGTCTGTAAACATTGGCAGTCAAGAGCCAAACTGCATGAGTTCATGACAAATGTTCTAATATTTCTTGGGCAAATTACCTAATTATGAATAGTTTTGAGGAATAAATTAGTTTATATATATCTATATCTGTATCTTAGAAGAGTGCCTGTTACAGGTAATTGTTAATTATCACTAGCACAATTATTAGGTAAAACAAGAGAAGGGTGGTTGGAAAAATGGTCACATGTAGCGTTCTTTAAGAATTTGTTCTCTAAGCAATTATTAAAATTTTGGGGGTCTAATATTGAAATTTGGTGACATAAAAACATAATTTTTTAATCGACTTATTTCCAGTAATGTTGAGAAGATATTTTTAGATTTACTTATTTATTATAATTATAATAATTATAAAAATAATTGTAATTAATATGATTAAAAATCAAAATATATATTTTATTACTATTTTTCTAAAGTAAGGCTTTTAATTGCAGCTATTAGTTGCAAAACTGTTAAATTTAAATATCAGAGTATAGTCTACTTGATAGATGGTATGGGTCATCTCATTTTTGATGCCATTTTTAAAGTCCTATCTTGAGTCCTGAAACGTTCTGTAATTGACCCTTGGTTAGGAAGTCTGTGCTTCTTGACTAATAGAATAACACATAGTGTCTCCTGTTTTTACAAATAAAATACATAGTAGTTCTTGGTTATTTGAGCCTTTGGGCCATTGTTTCTCCCTGTGTTTCTGAAGCTCACATTAATGAATTTGTAATGAGTTTTAGCTACTGAGAGAGAATAAGCTGGAATGATAGAGACTGCAGTTAAGTTTTAGATGTTAGTATTGTTCTTTTAAATATTTCCTCACTCTTGCCTGCTTTGATGGTCAGGAATTTGTTGTTAAGACTTTCTGTAGCCATGGGGCACCTGGGTGGTTCAGTGGGGTAAAGCCTCTGCCTTCGGCTCAGGTCATGATCCCAGGGTCCTGGGATGGAGCCCCACATCGGGCTCTCTGCTTGGCGGGGAGCCTGCTTCCCCCTCTCTCTCTGCCTGCCTTTCAGCCTACTTGTGGTCTCTCTCTGTCAAATAAATAAATAAAATCTTAAAAAAAAAAAAAGACTTTCTTATCAGCCATAATAATTCACCATTATTTAGCGATCAAGACAGTGAAGCTTAATATTTTAATAATTCACAGACATGTATGAGATTTTAAACAACAAAGTGATGGTACATGTTAATGCAGCCATCATGAATTTCACAGTGAACATGATTATAGAAGTTTAATCATTATTTGAAGAACAGTTTTGGGGTGTCTGGCTGATCAGTCAGTGGAGCATGCAACTCTTGATCTTGGGGTCTTCAGTTAGAGCTCCTGTTGGGTGTAGAGATTACTTAAAGTAAAAATTTAAAAATTAAAAATAAACAGTTCTGGGTAGGGGATTTGCATTTTTCATTTGGCACATATTTGTACTAGGCCATAGGCTGATTGTTAGAATTAAGTTATCTGTAAATAAACTTAAAATAATGCTTAGCATATACTAAGCATTAAGTAACTTTTGTCTTCTGTTAAAATTAATTATTAGAGCATAATGGCATGGGATATGATCATTATAAAACCAACAGAAAACGAACACTACTTATTACAGGAGAAGGAGTGAAAGTAATATTCTAGTTCATTAAAATATAGCCTATTTCTCTAGATGTAAAAATATTTATTTCCCTTATTGGGGTGCCTGGGTGGCTCAGTTGGTTAAGCATTTGCCTTCAGCTCAGGTCCTTATCTCAGGATCCTGGGATTCAGCTCCCCTTGGGGCTCCCTGCCCATCCAGGAGTCTGCCTCTCCCTCTACCCCTCCCTGCTCTTGTGCTTGCTTGCTCTTTCTCTTCACCAAATAAATTTTAAAAAAAATCTTTAAAAAATATTTATTCCTCTTATCAGTCAAGAGACAGAAACCGCACAATAATTTGAGCAAGGACAGTTTAAAGAATTATTATTTCAAGAAATTAGGCATTGAGAAGGATAAAGGAGCCAAGGGAGAATACCTATGGAAAGAGCAAACCTGAAAGGGGGACTCTTTCCCCACAACTGGATTTTAGGTCTTGTTGGAAATGTGTTAGCTGTTGCCCAGTAGATAGTGGAGAAATTCACTGGGTTGTCTTGTACCAGAGCTGGTACACAGTGGTAGGGTCAAGGCTGACAGGAAGAGAACTGCTGACCAGGACTGGCAAGAGAACCTCACCTTGCCCTTTTCAGAGCTGGTTAGGCCCTGAGGCTGGGGATAGGACCTCCCTTTGACACACACACACACACACACACCACCACCACCACCCCCCCTTCACTCTCTTAAGGACAATTTTTCTATTGCATCGTTCTTCTACTGGCACCCTCTACTGGCAGAACTTTAACATTTTCAGCTCCTAAAGACAGTTTTTCTATTGCTTCGTTCTTCTACTAGCACCCTCTACTGGCAGAACTTTAACATTTTCAGCAGGCAGAAGGAGAACATTGACTTGAGTCTAGACCCTTTATTACAAAGTAGATTTGAAACGGAGAGTGAATAGGGGTACCTGGGTGGCTCATTTGGTTAGAGTGTCTGACACTTGATTTCACCTCAGGTCGTGATCTCAGGATCTGTGAGATGGAGCCTGGAATAGGGCTCTGAGCTCAGAGGGGAGTCTGCTTGGGACCCACTCTGTCTCTCCCCTTCCCTCACTCTGTCCCTCCTCCCACTTGAATGTGCCTGGTTGCACACTGTCTAAAACAAATAAATCTTAAAAACAAAGAAACAATTTGCAACTGAAAGGCAGTCATTGTCACAGTCCGCTACCCTGGCTACTTAGCTTCCATATCAGTGCTCCTAAACACTTTCGAGCTTCCATCCAACAAAAGAATTCTGTTTATACCTTACAAGACAAAGCTGTCCTTCATACAAGTGAAGAATTTCTTACCCTCTCCAAAGTACTGAGATATACAATCCTAACAGGCATTGCTGGCTATATGAATTACATACTTTATTACATTGCTTCTGAATATTCTGCTAACTGAAGAGTACCTTGTAAAGTTCATTTCCAACAAATTATATATACAATATATATGGGGAAGAGAGGGAAGAAAAAAATAGTTAACACTTACACAAATACAGACATAATATATACAACAAACAAAGGGAAAATATTAAAAGCTCCCGTATGCCTTGTTGCTGTGATTGGTCACAAGGCTGTAGATGGTACCTCTGGCTTACGTCTTTCACTATCCATTCAAGTACTTTTGCCTTAAGCTAGCCTTTCATTTGTCCCAAGTTCTCTACTTGATGATGTGAACAAAACTTTGATTTCTGAAGGGTCCTTAAATGTCCTGCCTTGTGGTGATGATGGTGGCAGTTTTTTGTTTTTATTTATTTATTTGACAGAGATCACAAGTAGGAAGAGAGGCAGGCAGAGAGAGAGGAGAAGCAGGCTTCCTGCTGAGCAGAGAGCCCAATGCGGGGCTCGATCCCAGGATTCTGAGATCATGACCTGAGCTGAGGGCAGATGCTTTAACCCACTGAGCCACTCAGATGCCCGATGGTGGCAGTTTTCCATTAACTTTGAATAGTAGAAATGGAAGTACAGTGAGGAGCCTAAGTGAATCACCTGGGCTTCAGATGTAGTCCTGGTGGCCCCCATTTTGTGCAGCAACTCAATTTCCCCTTGTGATTTGGGATTAATCACTCAGGCCATTAGAGTAACCCCCCACTCCCCGTTGGCTCAGTGGCCACGTGGAAGTATATAATTCACTGGAACAGTTGTGTTTCCTGGTAGAAACAGTCTTCCTTTGGATATTAAGTCTCAAAACCAGCAGAGCTCAAAGTTTTTTGGATGGCAAGCAAAAATTCTGTGAGTAATTTACTAGGTAATATCAGTGAGAAGAGCCACTCTTACTTCCATGCCTTGAATATCAGGCCCATGTATTCTGGCTGTTGGGGAAGATAGAAACCATTGCTATACTTAGGCTGCTGTGAAATGAGTGCCTTGATAAAAGACAAGGCTGTCTAGAATGCCAGGATGGTAGATCGGGCATATAGTGAGCCTGTGGATAGTGGTGCTGATAGAAGCATGGACATGGAAGGCAAATGATTTCCAGAATCCATTGTAAATAATCATAAATCTGCCTCCAGGAGATTGGTCACACGGAGCAATGGTGTCATATCAGAGTCTTAGTTTTGATCTCTGATGTTTGCAGATTAGGTTCCCAGCAGTAGCATTAGCAGTTGAGCCACTGCATATTCTCTGTCTCTGACACCATGGCTGCTTCATTCACAGACCCATTGAACAAGCACTGGTGTCCCTGGAGGAAGTTTGACTTCCATAGGGCATGTCATTTTGTTCACCTGATGATGAAAAGCCTGCTTCACAGAATGTGCTCTTGAGGCACTCATATGAGACAGAGTTATCTTCAAAGTCTGTGCCCATTCTGAAAGAAGTGCTTCCACATACCTCTTCCTAGACTTCTCATTAGCAGTCTTCCAATCCCGTTCCTTCCAGATCCCCGAGCATTCAACCGTGCCATTCGGAATTGCCCATAAATCTGTTTCAGTCAATAATTCTGGCCATCTCTCAATCCAGACAAAATGGACATCTAAATGTATTGTTAGAATTTGTATTCTCTGTGAGGATTTTCCTTTACTGCCTTCTTTCATGGTCATCCTTGAGTGACCTGTGGGCCGCCCACTTTTGGGTGGTACCAACATAGTGTGCGGACTCACTGATGAAACAGGCTGAAGGTTTTTCTTTCTCAGTCAGCTGGTCATAAGGAACTGCCCAGGTGGACATAGGCATGGATTGAGGTAGAGGAGGCACAGCAGTAGGAGTTGATTTTGGAGTCTGATCTACCTGTCTGCTCCTGGGTAAACTCAGCCTTTTACACAGATTGCTACTGCCCCTGCCCAACAGGCGTGGCTAACTGTGCAGTTCTTAATCAGAAGTTCAGGCGGCATTGTCACCTGATGTCCTGTAGTTAGGCATTCAGAGTTTCCGAAGGCCCAGTAACAAGACAGACACTTTAGTTTCTCAAAAATATAGTAGATATTTGCAGAAGATGTTATGTTTGAGAAATTGTAGACCTCTATACTGTCATTCTCAAATTAGTGTTTGGGAGAGGCTCTAGAGAGCATCCATATTTGCCATGGACACTAAAGGTACCATTGGATATGCTGGTTCATAAGGCCTAGATGGTACAGTGGCTTATACTCCAACTTGAATTTGCTAGTAGCCTTGAGGGCAATTCTGAAGATGGGTCAAAGTAGCACACTTAGGGTTTGTTACCTCAAGAATGCAAAACAAACTAACCAAGCATTGTTCTTCTCTTTTTTGTGGTAGATGGCATGAGGTACAGCAACTTATATTTCAACTTAGAGGGGATATATTGTCATGTCCCAAGTTATAGAACTCCCAGAAACTTCACAGAGGGCAGGCCGTTTGTATTTTTATATGTAATTTAAATCAGTAAAAGTTTTAAAATTTACTAAAAACTAAGTAGATACGTAATAAATCAAATCTGAAATTTAAATGTCTTCTGAAATGAATTTAGTCTTTTTCTGGAATTGAATTTACTTTTTAATTGCCACAGTAAAATAAAATTGTAGCTCAAGAAAGCAAGGACTTTATTGAGTAGTTGTTTTCAAATAAAATATAATGCATGTATTCACTTATTCATTCAATTTATGGAGCAAGTAAGTATTGATTATCATCTTTTTATAAGACAGTAGCATTGAGACAAAAAAGACTGATTTACTTTGGATAGGGATGACTGCTTTGTTTGAAACAGGCCACACTGTTGTTTCACATGGAAAAAAAAATTAGGCAGTTGTGGAAATGGATTCTACAGATAAGCAGTATTAGCTAGGCAAAGAAGAAAGCAACAGAATTTGCAGTCAGAGAATATCTCCAGTACTGGGGCATTAATTGATTTAGTAAACATGGAGTGCCTGCATGTGTCACGTGCTCTGCTAGTCTTGGGGTTGTTAAGGTTTTCTTTAAATAATCCTGTAAGTAGCTTTGTTCTTTTTCTAAGGACGTACTTTTTTTTTTTTTTTTAAGAATCTAATTATTATTATTTTTTAAAGATTTTATTTATTTGACAGAGATCACAAGTAGGCAGGGAGGCAGGCAGAGGGTGGCGGGTGGGGGGGGGGAAGGCTCCCTGCTGAGCAGAGAGCCCGATGCGGGGCTCGATCCCAGGACCCTAAGATCATGACCTGAGCTGAGGGCAGAGGCTTAACCCACTGAGCCATCCAGGTGTTCAGGATGTACTTTTTAAATTTGTACCATTCAGAAATATTGTCATCCATACCATTTAACCCATCTTACATAGATGACTAACCACTTTTATTAATGTCTTTTTCAGATTTTTTAAATACATATGTGAAAAGAAGTTCTTTTTTTCCCCCACATTTCTGACCCAAAAAGGAACACTGTTCCTTGGTTTTAACTCTTTTATTCTGCCAGGTATGGGTAAAGTGCAGATAACCCAAATGTGCATATCAGTGAGTTACTGTAGATTAAACATTTGCCTACTTATTTCCCCAGATCAAAAAGTTGAACATTATCAACACCTTGGAGGCAGCCTGGAGTCTTCTCAAATCGGCTTTCCTACTTCCCCCTTTCCCACCAAAGATAACATTTTTAAAAATTTAATTAGTCTTTAATATCTGTAGAGTTTTAGCCTGACAGTATGCACACCTAAACACTGTAGTTTTGTTCACTTTTGAATTTGATATGAGTGTAGTCATACAATATTTTTTTGTGTGTAGCTTCTTTGGCCCACTGTTAATGCGATTCATCCATGTAATTACAGTTACTTCTTTCTTTATTAGTATTACATTGTTTGTATAGTTGAGGGTGTTAGGTTTGATCACAGACCGATTGAGTGGAGTAAAGGCACCAAGGCAAGCGAGCATTCGAGGACCGGCTTTATTGCAAGCACCCTCGGGCGAGGTTCCGCGACTCTGGGGGAAAGAGAGTCGGGGAAGTCGCACGTGGGGCAAAGAGGTAGGGGCTTATATGGGGTTCTGCTGGTGAAGTCCGAAGAGGAGGTACTGAGACCTTGTTGAGTTTTCCTAATAAGGGCCGAATTCAGCTGCGGGGTTCCTCATTGGTTTGTCGGTGGGAGGAGAAAGGTTTTGGTCTCCCCTTTGAGTTTGCTTCCCAGGTCTGATGCGGTCGTTGTCGCAGGAGGGTGATGGCGGGACTGTGGCCATCTTAGGTGTCCGTCATTTTGAATGGTTCTCCCCTCTCTCACCTGACCCCAACAGAGGGCTATTAGAAGTAAAGCAGCTGTGAACATTCTTGTACATCAGATGCACATTGGCATGCATTTATGTAGCAGAGAATTGTTGGCTCACAGGATGTCTGTATTCATATGAACAGTATTCATATATTGTTGATTGCCAGTTATACTTGAAAGTGGATGTACTATTTTACACACTCACCAGCATTGCATGAGAATTTCTGTAGTTCCATATCCTCACCAACATTTAGTATTCTCGTGGTTTTTACTTACTTTGAATGCTGAATTTCAGTTACTGTTGAGTATCTATACCTCATATAATTTTAATTTGTATGTTACAGATTGCTGATGAGTGAGTGCATTTTTATTTGATTAACTTTTTTTTCAAGTTCATCTTTAGATCTGTTGCCCGTTTTTCTAATGCATTGTCCTTTTGTTAATGAGATAGAAATTCTCTATAAATTCTGAATAAGAATCTTTGGTTAATTTGTTGCAAATACCTTTTCCTTTTGTCTTGTGTTGTTCATTCTCTTAGTAATGCCTTTGGATTAATGAAAGTTGTTAATTCTAGTGGGGATCAGTCTTTTTCTTTTTGTCTTGTTTGCTTAAGAAAAATTTTCTGTACCTGTAGTCATGAAGATTTTCCTTTGTTACTTTCTAGAACTTTCCTTGTTTTCCTTTCACATTTAGGTCTATATTCTACTTAGATTGGATTTTTGAGTATGATAATCTTGTGCGGTTTGCCATATGGATTTCTGTATATCCTTTATCCATTCTTGTTCAGTGTCATATCTTTTTTTATAAACAAATATCCACATATGTGGATATCCTGTTTCTGGGCTCCTGATTGTTAGAGTGGATTTTGTTTGTCACTGCTTGAATATCACCCTGTTGTAATTACAGTAGCTTTATAATGTGTCCTGAAGTTTAATAGAGAAACTGCTAATGAGAAACTGCTAAACTGCTTTCCACAGCATTGTACCATTTTAAACTCCCACCAGCAGTGTCTTAAGAGTTGTTTTTCTTCCTACGCAGTCACCAATACATGATTGTCAGTACTATAGTTTAGCTGTTCTAGTCACTGTGAAGTAGTTTGCATTTTAATTGTCCTGCTTAATGATATTTAGCACTTTTTCTTGTGTTTATTGGTTGCTGCTTCCTCTATATTCTTTTGTGAAGTGACTGTATAGTTTTTTTGAGAGCTTTAAAGTGGAGTTGTTTTGTCTTAAATTTTTTTAAGTAGGAATCTTTAATACATTCATGATACAAGGAGATAGGTTTTGCATACATTTTCTGTCATTTTTGGCTTGCATTTTCATTTTCTTAGTTGTTTCTTATTAGCACCATGCTCTAACCAACTGGGTGAACCAGCCACCTTAATTGTCTTTTAAACAACTTTGTTAAGATGTAATTGATGTAGACTAGATCGCACTTATTTATTTATTTAAAAGATTTTATTTATTTATTTGACAGACAGAGATCATAAGTAGACAGAGAGAAGGGGGTAATTAGGCTTCCCGTTGAGCAGAGAGCCCGATGTGGGGCTCCATCCCAGGACCCTGAGATCATGACCTGAACCGAAGGCAGAGGCTTAACTCACTGAGCCACCCAGGTGCCCCTGCGTTTATTTAAAATATACAGTTCGATAAATTTTGGTGTATGTATATACATGTAAAACTACCACTCTAGTAAAGATAATGAACATATCCATCACCCCCCAAAATTACTTGTGCCCCATTGTAAACTTAGTATTTCCACCTTCCTATTCCCTCCCATGGTCTGCAGGGATTTGATGTGTGTGTTTGTGTGTGTATTTGTGTGTGTCACTGTAGATTACATTTTCTAGAATTTTATATAAGGTGAAACATAAAATACATATTTTTTTTCTTGGCTGGCTTCTCACATTAAAATTACTTTGGGGTTTATCTGTGTTTTAATATGTATCAATATTTCATTCCTTTTTTCTTTTTTAAGTCACCATGCAGTACATTAGATCACCAGAGCTTATTCTTGTGCTTCTGAAAATTGTTTTCCTTCCACCTTCATCACTGTAATTCCCTCTCCCTTGAGTACCTGGCAACCACCATTTTAGTCTGTTTCGATGAAATCAGATTTAAAATAAAAAATTGTCTCTACGTGTGATACTGAATAGTTTTTGTCTTTCTGTTGAAATTTTATTTATTGGTGTACTTCATTCAACATAATGACCTCAGAGTTCATCCATGAAATGACAGGATTTCCTTCTGTACCACATTATCTTGATCCATTAGTCTTTCATATATTTCATTGCTTTTTATTGCAATATTCTTTTGTATGGATATACCACTCTTGGCAGTTCAACTATTCATGGACATTTGGGTAATTTCCTGTCTTTGATTATTTTGATTTGTGATGCTATCAGCATTTGTGTACAAGTCTTTATGTGGACATATGGTTTATCTTTTTAGTAAATACATGGGAACAGAATGGATTATAAGTCTTCATGTAGACACATACTTTCATTTATTTTGGGTATTAAGTATGTATGTATATTTATTTTGGAAGAGCTAGGTTGTGTGATAGAGGGATATTTAACCTTTTAAGAAAGTGTTACACTCTTTTCCACATTTATCATTTTACATTCCCACCAACAGTATGAGAGAATACTAGTTGTTCCACAGTACCTCCTCACAAACACTTGGTAAGGTCAATCTTTTTTTTTTTTTTAAGATTTTATTTATTTATTTGACAGACAGAGATCACAAGTAGGCAGAGAGGCGAGCAGAGAGAGAGAGGAAAGGAAGCAGGGTCCCTGCCTGCCGAGCAGAGAGCCCGATTCGGGGCTCGATCCCAGGACCCTGAGATCATGACCTGAGCCGAAGGCAGAGGCTTTAACCCACTGAGCCACCCAGGTGCCCCAAGGTCAATCTTATTTTTTAAAGAGAGAGATTGCACAAGAATGAGATGGGGGTGGGGAGGAGCTGAGGCACACAGAGAGAGAGAATCTCAGGCAGACACCAGACACTCAGCCCTGCTGAGTGAGGAGCAGGCTTCAGGGGTCCATCCTGTTGACTGTGGGATCATGACCCAAGCTGAAATCAAGAGTCTGATGCTTAACCAAACTGACCCAGCCACCCAGGAGCCCCAAAGTCAATCTTTTTAATTTATATATCTTCATGGGTATGTGATCATAGCTGATAGTAGTTTAAATTTGCATTTCCCAAAAATGAAACAAGATGGGATAGTGAGGGAGACAAACCATGAGAGACTCTTAATGTCACAAAACAAACTGAGGGTCTCGGGGGATGGTGGAAGGGGGAATGGAGAGGGTGGTTGGGTTATGGACACTGGGGAGGGTATGTGCTATGGTGAGTGCTGTGAAGTATGAATGCCTGAGGATTCACAGACCTGTACCCCTGGGGCAAATAACACATTATATGTTAACAAAAAAAGTTTAAAAAAATTGCATTTCCCTAAAGACTAGTGATGGTGAGCATCTTTTTATGTAGTTATTTGTCAATTATGTATCTTCTACAAAGGGTCTCTTTGAATCATTTGCCCATTTGGGTGGGGTAGGTAGAGTTGTATGATTTATTTTATAGTTCCAGATGCTTTATGCTTTACATAGTTCCTTCAACAGATGGGTGCCTGACAAATATTTTCTTCCGGTCTGTGGATTGTTTTCCATCTATTAATTGCTTTTCAGAGAGCAGAAGAACTTAACGAAGTCCAGTTTATCAAGTTTTTCTTTAATGGACTATGCTTTTTTTGTATGGTGGAAATCTTTGATTAACCCATTGTCACAATTAGTTTTCTGTAATTTCTTCTGGAACCTGTATAGTTGCAGATTTTATTATGATATATTTAGGTTTGTGATCTATTGTAGTTACTTTTTTTTCATAGCATGGTATGTAGGTCTAATTTCATCATTTTACCTGTACATATTCAATTGTTCTGCCACCATTTGTTGACAAAACTATCCTTTCTCTGAATTACCTTTTATCATTGTTGAAATTCTATTGACTATGTGGTCTATTTCCCAACTGTTTATTTTGTTTCATTGATTTATTTTTTCATTGATTTTTTCTGTGCTGTTCCATTGCTACATTATCCTGATGACTCTAGCTTTATATTACAAAATGAGTCCTCACAGCTTTGTCAAATTGTTTGGATTATTATAGGTTCTTTACAGTTTCAGGTGAATTTTAGAATCAATTTATTAATTAAAAAAAAGCAGAGCCTGGGATTTTGATTGGAAATGAGTTGAATCTGTAGACCATTTTCGGTGGTATTGACGTCTTAACAGTTGTCTCTTTTAGACTATGAACAAGGTGCATCAGTCTATTTGTTTAGGTCAACAGTGTTGTGTAGTTTTCTCTCAGTGCTCTTCTGTCATTTTCAGTGTTGAGGTGTTGCATGTGTTGGTTTTATATCTTGGAACCTTACTAAATTCACTTGTTTGTTCTAATAGCCATCTTAGAGAATCTGTAGGATTTTCTGTCTGTTGTCTACTGATTTGTGAACTGACTGTTGGGTTTTTTTTTTCCCTAATTTAAATGCCCCCCACCCCCACCCTGTCTTTCCTGCCTTACTGCCCTAGGAAGAAACCACAGTACAATATTGAAGAGATGTACAGAGAGCAGACAGGCTTTATTGTTCTGTCTAGAAGGGGAATTGGGGATGAGAAGGTAGAACATTCACTTTTTCACCAAACATACTCATAGGTGTAAATCTTTTGGAGATGCTGTTTATCTAGTTGTCAGTTTGTAATCTGTACTTTGTTGCACCTTCATCAGGCAACCACTGTTCTGCTGTTTGGTATATAGATAACATTTACTGCTCTTTTATATAAATGGAACATTTATATAAATAAATGTACAGTTCCTTGTATTTAAAATATTTCACTTAACATAATATTGTGGAGATACCTTCATGTTGCCATGTACATAATAATTTATTTTGTAAAATCGGTCATTAGTATCCCATTGTATGCATATATCACCGTCTGTTTATACAATTTACTATTGAAAGAAATTAAGGTTGTTTCCAATTTTTCGTGATAACAAAGACCCAATGATCTTTTTTTTTTTTTTTTAAGATTTTATATATTTATTTGGCAGAGACACAGCAAGAGAGAGAACACAAGCAGGATGAATGGGAGAAGGAGAAGCAGGCTTTCTGCTGAGTAGGGAGCCCAATGCAGGACTCAATCCCAGGACTCTGGGATCATGACCTGAGCTGAAGGCAGATGCTTAAAAACTGAGCCACCCAGGCTCCTGATCATTTCTGTACAAGTCTCTGTATAGACTGGTGTTTTTCTTCAGTGAAGAGCTTCAGTTCAGTGACTGAACTCTGTGGTAGTCCTATTTAACTTCTAAAAAGAACTGCCAGATGTTACTTCAAGTTTTGTACCATTTATATTGCCACCACCAGTTTATAGAATTCACATTGCTTTGTATCCTCCTTAGTGCTTGAGATGGTTAGTCTTTAATTTTAGCTATTCTGGTGTGTATGAAGTGGATCTCATTGTGGTGTTAATTTGCATTTCTGTGATAACTAATGCTATCAGCTTTTTTGCCTGTAGTTATTAACCATTCACGAATCTTCTTTTGTGAAAAATTGGTTCAGTTCTTAAGAGGTTTGTTGTTTTTTTTTTTTTTGAGTTATAGGAATTATTTGTATATCATGCATAAAAATTCATTACAAGATAAATCTGTTGCAAATACTTTTCCTGGACTGATTGTTGCCTTTTCATTTTTCACTGGTGACTTCTTTAATTGTTACAAAGTCCCAAGGATGATTTTTTTTCTTTTTATTTGTAGTACTTATGTGTGCCAGTGAATCTTCCTCTATTCCAAGGTTTTAAAAATTTTGTTCATTTCTTAGACAGTTTTCTTAAAATAGATTTATTGAAGTGTAATTTGCATACCATAAAATTCATCCATCTTAAGTTCACAGTTGAATAATTTATAGTAAATGTATACATTGGTGCATCACAGTTACAGATGACTTCCGTAGCCTGAAAAAGTTGCCTCATGCTCTTTTGCAGTTAACGTGGTTTGCTTTCTGTCATTATCTACTTCTTGCAGTTTTTTAAAAGTAGTCTTTGGTTTTTGGCTTCAGTCGGTTAGAATAATGTTTTTGAGATTCATCCCTGTCTGAGCATGTACTAGTTGTAGCACACTCACTGTAAAAAAATTATTAAATTGTACTTCATTCTAGAAAGATACCACATTTTGTCCAGCCATTTAACAGAAGTTGAAAATTTTGAGAAATAAGAAATTTTTTATTCTAGCTTGGGAGTTTTCAGTGTTACCAAGATTTACTTGCAAGTCTTTATATGGGCTGTGTGTTTACATTTATTTTGTATGTATCCCAAAATAGTGGAATTGTTCTGTTGTATGAGAAGCATATATTTAACTTTTGAAAAGGATGAAATTGTTTAAAAAGGTGACTAGTGTTTTACATTGTGGCCAGCAACAGTTAATCAAGTTTCTCTGTATCTTCTCCATCACTTGCTGTTGACCGTCTTCGATTACTACTGTTTCAGTGTGTATTTAACAGCATTTCAATGCTATTTTATTTTGCATTTCATTAGTGAGTGGTGCCTTTGCAGATCCTTCCATGTGCTTATTAGGCATTGCTATACCTTCTCTGTTAAATTGTTTGTTAGAGCTTTTCTCCTTTCATTTGTGTTGTTTGTCATACTCTCAAATTATAAGAATTTACAGTTGACTCTTGAACAGCTGATTGAGACATCCATGTGCATGTTTTAGTGTGTACATAAGTTTTCAACTCCTATGGGAGGAGGAATATGATTACTAGGTTGTATGGTAAGAGTATTTCTAGTTTTGTAAGAAATTGCCAAACTCTACGAAAGCGTTTGTGCCATTTTATGTTCCTAGACCAATGAATGAGAGTTCCTGTTGCTCCATGACCATACCACATATCGGTGTTGTCTGTGTACTAGAGGTTAGCCATTCCTACAGGGTGTAATGTATCTCACTGTTATTTTAATTTGCATTTCCTTGATGATGTCTGATGTGGAGCTTTTCATGTGATTGTTTGTCATCTGTATATCTTCTTTGGTGGCCTGTTACGGTCTTTACCCCCCCCCCTTTTTTTTTTAAGATTTTATTTATTGATTTGACAGACAGAGATCACAAGTAGGCAGAGAGGCAGGCAGAGAGAGAGGGGGAAGCAGGCTCCCTGCTGAGCAGAGAGCCCAATGCAGGGCTCAATCCCAGGACCCTGTGATCATAACCTGAGCCGAAGGCAGAAGCTTTAACCCACTGAGCCACCCAGGCTCCCCTTCTTGTTGAGTTTTAAGAGTTCTTGTGTCTTTGTACTTTGGATAACAAGCCTTTTTCAGATGGACCTTTTGGAAATATTTTTCTTGGTCTGTGGCTTGTCTTCTCATTCTCTTGACTTTGTCTTTTGTATAATAGCTTTCAGTGGTAATGAAGTTCAGCTTACTTCTTTCATATATCATGCCTTTGATTTTGGAGCTAAAAGGTCATTGCCAGTCCTAAAATCATTTATATTTTTCCTTTGTTTCCTAGGAGTTGTATGGCTTTATGTTTTACATTTAGATCTATGGTCCATTTTGAGTTAATTTTCTTGATGAGATGGTGTAAGATAGATGTCCGTTATTCCAGCACTATTTGTGGAAGAGACTGTCTTTGCTCCATTGTGTTGCTTTTGCTCCTCTGTCAAAATCAGTTGAGCATATCAGTGGGACTCTGATTCTGGGCTCTGTGTTCTGTTTTAGTAATACCTTTGTTTATTCATTAACCAATACCATAGTGTCCTGTTCCCTGAACCTGTATACATTTTTAAAGTCAGCTAGTGTCTTCTTCTTCTTCGTCTTTGTCGTCTTTGTCATCATCATTGTTGTCTTCTTCTTCTTCCTAAGATTGATTGATTTGAGAGAGAGTGAGCAGGAGAGGAAAAAAGAGCACAAGTAGAGGGAGGGGCAGAGATAGAGGGAAAAGCAGACTCCCGTTGAGTAGGGAACCGATATGGGGCTCCATCCCAGAACCCTGACATGATGACCTAAGGCAAAGGCAGACACCTGAGCCATCCAGATGCCCTAGTGTCAGTCTTCTGACTTAGTTCTTCTTCTGTGTTGTGTTAGCTATTCTGAGTCTTCTGCCTGCTCATGTAAACTTTAGAATTGTTTTTTTTTTTTTTTTAAGATTTTATTTATTTGGCAGAGAGAGAGAGAGACAGAGATCACAAGTAGGCAGAGAGGCAGTCAGAGAGAGAGGGGGAATCAGGTTCCCTGCTGAGCAGAAGTGGGGCTTGATCCCAGGACCCTGAGATCATGACCTGAGCCGAAGGCAGAGGCCTAACCCACTGAGCCACCCAGGCGCCCCTAGAATTGGTTTTTTGATATCTGCGTATAACTTGGGGCGCCTGGGTGGCGCAGTCAGTTAAGTGTCTGCCTTTGGCTCAGGTCATGATCCCAGGGTCCTGGGATTGAGGCCTGCGTCAGGCTTCTGGCTTGGTGGGCAGCCTGCTACGCCGTCTCCCTCTGCCTGCCACTCTGCCTACTTGTGTTCTCTCTCAATCTCTCTGTCAAAGAAATAAATAAATTTTAAAAATTTTTAAAGAAAAAAATCTTTCAGAGATTTTGAACAGAATTGCATTGAATCTATAATTCAGTTTGGGGAGAAATGACATCTTGGCAACAATGAGTCTTCCTATTCATGAATATGGAATCTCTCTTCATTTGTTTAGCTCTTAAATATCTTTGATCAGAGTTTTGTAATTTTCACCATACTGATCTTGTACATTATTCTGATAGATTTTTTTTACCATATAATTTCTGATTTATCTGGATGCTAATGGATATGACATTGTTTGTTTTTTTAAATTTTAAATTCTGCTTGTTCGATAGTATATAGGAAAGTAATTGACTTTTATTAAACTTGTACCCTGCAACCTTGTTATAATAGCTTATACCAGAAGTATTTTTGCCCCCCCCCCATTTTGTACTTAATCATTTCATCTGTGAACAGGATAGTTTTATCTTTTCCTTACCAATCTTAGACCTTTTGTTTCCTTTTCCGACTGTATTAGTTAGGTCCTCCAGTATAATTTTGGAAAGCAGTGGTTGAGAAGGGAACATCTTTGCTTAGTTTCTCATCTTAGTAGATATTAGCTATTGTTTTTTTGTAAATAGTCATAATCAAGTTAAGGAGGTTACCCTGTATTCCTAGTATACTGAGTTTGTAATCATGAATGAATTTTGGTTTTTGTCAAATGTGTTTTCTGCATCTGTTGGTATGATTGTGTGATTTTTTTTTTTTTAGCCTTTGATATGATGGATTACATTAATTTTTGAATGTTGAACTCTCCTTGTATACCTGAGTTAAATCCTACTTGGTCATGGTGTATAATTGTTGTTATACATCCCAGCCCTATCAGAGTCTGGTTCTGATACTTGGTCTGTCTCTTCCAGCTGTGTCTTTCATCTTTTAATATGCCTTGTTATTTTTACTTGATAGCCAGACATAATGTACTGGGTAAAAGAAACTGTTGTAAGTAATCCTTTAGTAATATTCTGATAAAGTATGGGAGAAGGGAAAGCATTTTTTAGTCCTGTGATTAGATCTTATTTTTTTTGGTGAACCATTATCTCTGAACTATGAATTTTACATGTATTCCTCTTTCTCCTCCTTTCCCCCACCCCTTAGGTGGGATAGGATAAACTTTGAGTGTAGATCAATGAAAGAAAAACCAGAAAACAACAGAAAATAATCAATGAGATCAAAAGTTTGCTAGAGTGGGTGGGACTTGGATATTTCCCTTTCTTCATATGAAAGGTTAGAGCCAACTTGAGTTGAGTATTGTCCTTTCTGTAAGTCTCTTAGACTCTGATGGGCAGGCCTTGTGAGGAACAGAATGCTGTGGGATGTTTCAAAATGGTTCCTTTTCTCCCTTCCCCTGCCAGAAGTACAGGGGGCTTTGTTATTTTCTGTGGGAACCTCGTGGAGATCAATGAATATAACTCAAAAAAGTGTGGGGACTCTTTCATGGATTATGTCTCTTAAGTTTTTAACTCTCAGAGGTGTCCACATTGAGTTTCTAGCAGTTCATCAATTACAGCTCAATTTTCCTTACCCTGGCACGAGTTCTTGCAGCGATTGCTACTCAAAGTTGTGTTTTTCTATACTTGTCTGTCATTACCTTTAATTTGGGGGCAGGAGTTTGTTCCTGTTACCTTACTTCTCTTATATATCAAGAAACATTGGTGATGTATTGGTTTGCTCACTTTTTTACTTGTTACTAGGACAGATGGCATTTTCCAAGATGCTTATATGCCAGAACAGAACCTGGAAGTCTGAAAATATTTTGAATCTATAGATTATTTGAGGGAGACTTGAAGTCCAAACAACATAACATTATCCAGTCTATGAATATGGACTGTTTTTATATTTATTTACATCTTTCATTTCTCTTAATTCCTCATTTTCTGGTGTATTAATCCATTTTTGTTCAACTAGTCCCAAATATTTTTCTTTTTGATCCTACTCTGGATAGCATTGCTTGCTTAATTTCATGGTTTTTTTTTTTCCATTGTTAGTAAAGAGAAACACAGTTGATTTTTACATATTGATGTTATGTCCTGTGACCATGGTACACTCTTGAGTTTTCTAGGAAAGTTTATAGGTCCTTACAGTTTGCCACATACAAGATGGGTCATCTCTGATAAAGACATTTTATTTCTTGGTACCCATTCTCTGTGCCTTTAATTTTTTTTTCTTGTGTTATTGCACTGGCTGTAATCTCTAGTACATTATTGGTTGGAAGTGATGACAGTGGACAGCCTTGCCTTGTATTGTTGAGTATTGTATGCATATTGTAACCCTTACATGAACTAGTAAGAGTTTAATAGCATTTAAAGGGCATTTAAAAATCATCACAGAAATTAAAACGGTAGACTGAAACTACTCATCAGAGATAATGGCAGTAATGTAGTAGAGGGACAAAAAATATGGGGCGTTTACAAAGTAAACAGGAAAATCAAACCATATCAGTAATTTCATTACATATTATGGTCTAGGCATTCTGGTCAAAAGACATGTTATCAGATTCTGTGATAATCCCATATCGAATTATATGTTGTCTTTAGGCAGTACTTAAGGTTCAAAGCACAAATACATTTAAAGTAAAGAGATGGGAATGGATATAGTAGGCATATTGTATTCATAAGAAAACTGGAGTGGTCATATCAACATCAGTCAAAATTGACTATAAAATCCAAAATGTCACTGGAGACTAAGGGCAAATTTTCATAGTTGTAAAAGGATGAATATATTAGAAACATAAAACAGTTTTTAACTATGAGAGCCCTAAAATACTAGAAGTAAAAACTGACAATTGAAGAGATCAGTAGAAATTGAACTCTTAACAGCTGGAGATTTCAAAACTATCAACCGTGGAAACCACTAGATTGAAAAATTAGTGAAGATAAATAGTTTGAGAAGTACTATTACTTTGATACCTTTTTTTTTTTTTCAGGCATATAGATCATTCTCCAAGATAGAGCATACTCTAGACTATAAAATGTCTCAGTAAATTTAAGAAGGTTGAAATTACTCAGGGTTTATTCTCAGAGTATATTGGAATTAAATTATAAATGAATTCCAGGAAGAAATGTGAGAATTTAAACAAAACATTTGTAAGTGACCCATAGGTCAAGGAAGAGTTGATAGCAGAAATTAGAAAATATTTTGAGGGGTGCCTGGGTGGCTCAGTGGGTTAAAGCCTCTGCCTTTGGCTCAGGTCATGATCCCAGGGTCCTGGGATCGAGCCCCACATTGGGCTCTCTGCTCAGCAGGGAGCCTCCTTCCTCCTCTCTCTCTCTGTCTGCTTCTCTGCCTATGTGTGACCTCCGTCTGTCAAATAAATAAATAAAATCTTAAAAAAATATATTTTGAAATGAATGAAAATGAATATATAACACATATGGAGATTACTCTGAAGGGGGAATTTAGAGGGAAATTTACAACTAAATTTATAGTAACTTGATGAGAAAAGAAGAATGGTCTCAATTCAATCATTTTAAGTTTTCATCTTAATAAGAATAGCAAAGTAAATTTGAAACAGAGATAAACTTTGAGTGTAGATCAATGAAAGAAAAACCAGAAAACAACAGAAAATAATCAATGAGATGAAAAGTTTGTTCCTTGAAAAGGTCAACAAAACTGATAAACTTTGGAATAGACCAATCATTTAAAAAAGAGAAAATACATGATACCAAAATAGGTATGAAAAGAAGAGATATTAATATCCTACAGAAGATAAAAGTATTTAAAAATTTTATAAGCCACTTTATACCAAAAAGGCCAGATCTTAAAAAGACCTACATTACCATATAGAGACTGAAAAAGTAACTTTGAATATATTTATAAAAAAGTAAAATTGATTAATTACATTTATTCCTACAAAGAAAAGCCTACGCCCAGATGGCTTTACTGCTGTGTTATCAGTTATTTAGGGAAGCATTGCTATTTATCCTGTGGAAACTCTTTTGGAAACTGGGGAAAGAGGGAGAACTTAAAACCCATTTTATGAGTCCATTATTAACCTAACACTAACACAGACAAAAACAACACAAGAAAAGAAACTATACTTTATCTTTCATGAACATACATGCAGTAGTCATTAACAAGATAACCGCAAACCAAATCCAGTTATATATTAATAAAGTATTAGAAATTAGTAAGTTGCGGTTATCTTAAGAATGCAAGAAGGTGGGGCACCTGGGTGGCTCAGTGGGTAAAAGCCTCTGCCTTCCGCTCAGGTCATGATCCCAGGGTCCTGGGATCAAGCCCCGCATCAGGCTCTCTGCTCAGCGGGGAGCCTGCTTCCTCCTCTCTCTCTCTGCCTGCCTCTCTGCCTACTTGTAATCTCTGTCTGTCAAATAAATAAATAAAATCTTAAAAAAAAAATGCAAGAAGGTTTATTAGCGTTCATAAATCGACTAATACAGTATACTGTATTAGTATAATAATGTATAATATATATACTATATATTATATATATTATATAATAATTAGTATAATAATAATGGACAAAACCCATATTCTTTTAGTAAAGTAAGAAAAAATTTGAGAAAATCTAAAGCCTGTTCATGATAAAGCTTTGAGCATACTAGACACAGAGAAAGCAATTTGCTAATTCTGATCTAGGGCATGTACCTAAATGGCCTAGAGAGTTCCTGTTGTTTGTAAAATAGGGTACTGTAGGTATTATCTTAATTTCTTTATTTTCTCTCTTAGGAATCACAGCCCTGTTCTTGCTGTTGTCCAATGTCCTGAAACTGTTGTTTTATATATTTTGTCTGATTTTCTTGTTTTTTTTTAGGTAGAATAAATCTGGTCCTGTTCCTCTATCTTCAGTGAAAGAAACTTCCACACATTTACTCCTCATTTTTTATGCGTTAGATACCATTAGCGTTTGGGGAAAAAAATAGTTATAGTGCTTAAGAAAAAACAAAAGTGGAGCGCCTGGGTGGGCTCAATGGGTTAAAGCCTCTGCCTTCGGCTCAGGTCATGATCCCAGAGTACTGGCTTCGAGCCCTGTATCGGGCTCTCTGCTCAGCGGGAAGCCTGCTTCTCTCTCTCTCTGCCTGCCTCTCTGCCTACTTGTGATCTCTGTCTGTCAAATAAATAAATCTTAAAAAAAAAAAAAAGTGATTTTTTTTCTTTAAAAGATTTTATTTATTTATTTGACAGAGATCACAAGTAGGCAGAGAGGCAGGCAGAGAGAGAGGAGGAAGCAGGCTCCCCGCTAAGCAGAGAGCCGAAGGCAGAGGCCCAACCCACTGAGCCACCCAGGCGCCCCAAAAGTGATTTATTTTTAATGTTCAGAAGTAATTTATTACATTTAGACATTGAGATTTTGTTACAAGACTGACATGCTGCCTACTACACTAAGGAGGCACCTTAGGATTTTTGTTATGGACTAATATTTGTGTATAACATTATACTTTGTGAAGAATTGACATTTTTAGAATATTGAACCTTTTCATAAAAGTACGTGATAGGTCTCTTATTTCATTCAGTCACTCTTTTCAGTCTGTCTGTAAAATTTTATAGTGTTTTATAAATGACCTATATTTCTTATATTTACTTTTTGGTATTTTATGTTTTGCTTGATTAGTGGAGTTTCTTTTTAATTTGGTTAGTTTATATTACTATTTTAGAAATTTTAAAATTGGCCATGGTAATTAATTTTCGTTAATGTAATATTTTAGATTGCTTTTACAATTTAAGTGTGGTCTCCATATTGGGTATGTTAACATTTTGTCTCTTAAATAATTAGCAAGTATTTATCCTATCCCCCCATCCTTTTATTTATTTATTTTTTTAAAATTTATTCATTTGTCAGAGAGAGAGAGAGAGGGAGAGGGAGCACAGGCAGACAGAGTGGCAGGCAGAGGCAGAGGGAGAAGCAGGCTCCCTGCCGAGCAAGGAGCCCGATGTGGGACTCGATCCCAGGACGCTGGGATCATGACCTGAGCTGAAGGCAGCCGCTTAACCAACTGAGCCACCCAGGCGTTCCCCCCCCCCATCCTTTTAAAACATTGTTTCTCTTTTAAATGAAAATGTTATATTTTCCTATATGAATGCTTCCTTTTTTGATTGCTGAGAAGTCTTTCTCCCATTGGAAGAATATAGAAGTATATTTTCTTTTAGAACTAACCCAGTTGTAGTTTTTTTTAAAGAGCTAGTTAGGGATTCCACAGCAGTATTTCTGAAAAATAAATCACATGTGTATCTTAATACATTTGTTTATATATTTAAATATGGATTTATTGTTTAAGTTCTTTTTATCTTTGGTTGATTACTGCCCCCAAAATATTATAATAATTTATTTCCAGAAAATATTCCATAGTCGTGGCTTCATTTTTTATTAGGTGTTTTTATGTTAATTCAACATACCAAATTGAAGATTTGAGACTAGGCAAATATCTTAAACTATAAAAGTTTTAGAGATGAGTTAAAGGCAATTATTTTAAAATATTTTTTCACAAAAAACTATGTTGAGATCAGTTATATAAGGGTAAATATGAGGAAAGATTTTGGTTTGTTTTTAAGAAAATCTTGCATAAGTGATAGGATTGTAATTTCTTGGTTAATGCTTAGGGTTTGGGGGGGTGTTCTTTTTTATTTTTCCTATATTGGTATATTTTATATCTTTGCTAAAGAAATTGTTCTTTTGTTTTTATAGTTTTGGTAAGCAGTTTGGAGGAAAAAGAGGATGTGATTGTCTTGTATTAGAGCCTTCAGAAATGATTGTGGTAAGAACTTTAAAGAATGCTGTGAATTTTTTTGATATGCTTCAGTTTCAACTTTAAATATAGTAGGATTTTAAACACTTAAGGGGGTGCCATTCTGTGACTTTAAAAATACTGAATAATATCAGACTTATACACCTAGTTTGTTGTTTCTATCTACTTAACATTTTTTCTGATCCTTGAGACAATTTAGAAAGTGATACAATTCTGTATACCATATTCCAAATTTTGGTGATTTCTTTTACTACTTCTACCAGTAATTTTAAATGAAGGCCTTATTAGAGGAACCCTGACTTTTCAAGTGTTTTTTCTTTTCCTATGCAATTTAGTTAATAATCTTTGAACATCCACATTCTTCTAAACTTGAGGGTAAGAGAGAAAGAGACATATAGTTATATCCAAGTAAGAAATGGTTTAGATGTTAATATTTTTCTTTAAGAGTATAATTAAGGAATAATTCTTGTTATTGAGAAATCTAGAGAGGCGATATAATATTAAAAAACCTCAGTTTATTCTGTTTTTTTTTAGCATTAAAAACACCAAGAACACAACTTTGTTTTACCTTGTTCTAAGATGACCTTACTAGAAAAATAGCTTATATTGAATGGACTTGTCGTTCTGCTAGCATCTCATGTAGATGATCATGTCATCTGATTTGATTTTAAGTTATTAATAAATGAGGTTACATTCTTAATAATGCATTTTAATGTCATGGCTCAAAACTTTGCATCTTCACATAGTTTGTTTGCTCTTCTCCAAATTGGGTCATCTACATTATCATGCACTTCAGTGTCCTAAATTTCATATAAACAAAATAATTTTTAGCTCCTACAAGGTAGAAATTGTCTTACTCACTATGCGTCTTCCATTGTATTGCATAGTGCTGCCTGCATATGAAGTGTTCAGTGAATGTTAATTAAACTGAAGCTTGTTCAAGGCATGGACTGTGTATTATGTTTATTTTCTTTAAGTGTTGGTATACATAGTGTATCTAAATAAGGTCTCAGAATTCTCTTTTCTAAGTAAATGTTTTGAGGGACATGGCGAGAAAACTGCCACAGGCAGTACTAGTTTTCTCATTTATTTGTCCGTTGATGTATTTTGTATTTTTTCTGCTTTATCAGGAAAGAATAGTGCTTTTTACTTCAGTGTTCTCATATACATTGGTTTTTTGTTGTTGTTGTTGTTTAATTTTATTGTGCTAAAATAACACAACAGAAAATTTACTTACTATCTTAACCATTTTTAAGTGTTCAGTGTTAAATTATTATTTAAGTTGAAATTAATCACTCAAAAAATGCTTTATAAGTTGTAGGAGAAAATTATTCAAAATTACTTTAAGATTTTTATTTTTGAGATTTCTGAAGGATTTTATTGACAAAATGCCATGTGATTTTTTTCACCATTATTACTTTTTTTTTTTTTTTTAAGTAGGCCCTATGTCAAATGTGGGGCTTGAACTCATAACCCTGAGATCAGTGGTCTCATGCTGTACTAATGGAGCCAGCCAAATACCCTGATACTATATCTTTTGACAAATAAAAATGTATTGATACTTTGTATGAGTGTAAATCTTTAGTACCTCAGTATTTTTAGCTGAAATTATTTAGAATTCATGAAAGAACTTTATGTCAGTGCATGAAGTTCTTTCAAATGGTTTTACTATGTATGTTTGTGTACAAATTTTAATAACTCCACTAGTGATTGGGAATGCCTGTTATTGAGCACCTTTATGATCACCCGATACATTAGTCATCTTAATCTGACATGTTAGAAGGAAATTTCCTAGTTTTAATTTACTTGTGCATATTTTCATATGGCTTACAGGGGATTTGTTTTTCTTAATATTCATATGTCCTGCCCATTTTTCTAGTTGGATTATGTATTTATTTATTTGGCAAAGATTATTATAGAGAGAGAGCACAGTGTGATGGGGCAGATCTTGAAGGAGAGAGAGAGAACCCTAAGTAGACTACCTGCTGAGTGCTGAGCTCAACCCAGGTCTCTATCCCAGTATCCTGGGATCATGACATGAGGCGAAATCAAAAGTCAGACTCTCAACTGACTAAGTCACCAAGTACATGTGATTTTTTTCTTTTCCCTTAAGAGGTTTTTGTTAATAAATGAACCCTTTTGCTTATAGGATACCATAAATAAATCATTTTCTCGTATCAGTTAAAATAAATTTTACAATAGGTGTTTTGGTTTTTATAGCATTGTTTTCCTCTTAAAAGTTCTGGTTAGTGTTTATGTTTATTATTAGAAAGACCTTCCTCATGACAATATTACTGAACTTTTAACCTGTATTGCTTTATAGAATTTTTTTAAAAGATTTTATTTATTTATTTGACACAGAGAGAGATCACAAGTAGGCAGGGAGGCAGGTAGAGAGAGAGGGGGGAAGCAAGCTCCCTGCTGAGCAGAGAGCCCGATGTGGGGCTCGATCCCAGGACCCTGAGATCATGACCTGAGCCGAAGGCAGAGGCTTTAACCCACTGAGCCACCCAGGTGCCCTGCTTTGTAGAATTTTTTAAAAAAGATTTTATTTGTTTGACAGATCACAAGTACGCAGAGAGGCAGGCAGGGAGAGAAGGGAAAGCAGGCTCCCTGCTGAGCAGAGAGCCTGATGCGGGGTTTGATCCCAGGACTCTGAGATCATGACCTGAATCGAAGGCAGAGGCTTAACACACTGAGCCACCCAGATGCCCCAGTGTATAGAATTATTTTAAAAATTTTAGAGAGTGCATGCAAGTAAGCACTACTGGGAGAAGGGACCGAGGGAGAGTGAGAATGTCATGCAGACTCCCTGTTGAACATGGAGCCAGACACAGGTCTTGATCTCAGGACCCTGAGATCATTACCTGAGCTGAAATCACGAGTCAGACACTTAAATGACTGAGCCCCCACATACACTGCTTTATAGAATTTGTTAGTTCCTTACTTTAGCTTTTAGATCTCACTTCTCTGAGTAGCTGAAGACAGTGGTTACCACTTAACTACCTGTCTCCCAACATTTCCTCCAAAAGCAGTACAGAGCTATAAGAAGAGCAAAATCTATACAGAAACCATGTTTAAGGCACAAGTTGAAGGCAAAGAAAGCCAAATTTTGAGCATAATTCTAAGTAAGGGGAGAAAACTCACCAATTCTGAGTTATTGTCTCTCACATTCTGTCTTTTTCCAGTCCTCAGCAAGGCTTTGTAGTAAGCAAAAGCCAACCAAGCAGATTTGCAGAAAACGTACAAGATGGAAGCTACCAAGTGTACCTAAGGTTAACCGGCATGGCCACTCTACCTTAAGTTCAAAATTGTGGGTGTGTATGTATGATAGAGCAGAGCATAACCTATAGGGAAGTCTTTTAAAATGGAGTGATTTAGGGGCACCTGGGTAGCTCAGTGGGTTAAAGCCTCTGCCTTTGGCTCAAGTCATGATCCCAGGGTCCTAGGATCAAGCCCCGAATCGGGCTCTCTGCTCAGCGGGGAGCCTGCTTCCTCCTCTCTCTCTGCCTGCCTCTCTGCCTGCTTGTGATCTCTCTCTGTGTCAAATAAATAAATCAAATCTTTAAAAAAAAAATTAAATGGAGTGATTTACAAAAGTCATCATCTAAATGTGTGTGTATCTTCAGGGTTAAGACAAAAAAGGTAAAAAGAAAGACTCCCTTTGGTATTTAAGTGTTGAAGAAAAGAAGCACACTGTGAAGTTTTAGGTTCCTGCAAGACAAAGTGAACACAAAATCACCGTCTTACAAGGCCCACATCTCCCTCTCCCTGCCGCCCAGCAAGACGAAAAGAAAAAGTATCCTAAAATACCTCGATCTCAGAGTATTTGCTAATTTCCTATTAAACTAGGAATCTTGTAAAATATCCCAAGACTACAAAAAGATGAAAAGGGAGGATTAATAAAAGTATATATAGTTGTTACCAAAAAAGAAGAGGTTTGTTACATACCATCGGAGGAAAATTGAACTCCACCCTGGGGGGGGGGGGATTTTTTTTTTCAGATGAAAACTGACCATACTTGGATACAAACATATCAGTGAAGAATTTAAGGACATTTTTTAAAAATGTAAAATCAAAAATTCAAAAACCAATAAATGAAAACTGGAAGAAAAGTGGAGTAAAAAGTATAAACTTGGTAAAGAAATGAAAGGCATAGAAAAAAAATACTGATAATGTATATATAAAATGAGTAAATTACAGAATGCCCCAGGAAGAATACACTCAAATGAAAGTTTAATAAGGTGCATTGAACAAATAAAACTACAGTGAGTTAGCACCTTACACCTATCAAAATGGCTAAAATCAAAAGGCAAGAAATAAGGGAGGGTTAGTGAGGATATGGAGAAAAAGGAATCCTCATACACTGTTGGTGGGAATGTAAATTGATATAACCATTGTGAAGAACAGCATGGAGGTTCCTTCAAAAATTTAAAAAAAGAAATGCCATATGATCCATAAATCCACAATTGGGTATTTACCCAAAGAAAACAAAAACACTAATATGAAAAGATACATGTCCTCCTATGTTTATTGCAGCACTATTTACAATAACGAAGATTACTAGCAATCTAAGTGTTCATTGATAGACAAATGGATAAAGAAGATATGGTATATATGCAGTGGAATGTTAATCAGCCATAAAAAAAGGATGAGATCTTGCCATTTGTGGTAACATGGATGCACCTTGAGGGTATTATGCTAGGGAATAAGACTGGAAAAGACAAATATCATATTGATTTCACTTGTGTGGAATCTGCAAAAACAATTCAACAAAAGGCAGAATCAGACCTATAAATACAGGGATCAAAGTGATGGTTACTAGTGGAGGCTGGGCAAAAATGGGTGAAGGGAAGTGGGAGATAAAGACTTCTGGTTACGGGATGAATATCAGAAATGAAAGGTACGGCTTAAGGAATATAGTCAGTGATGCTGCAATAATGTATGTTAACAGATGATAGCTGCATTTGAGCATAGCATAATATATAAACTTGTCTAATGACTATGTTGTATACCTGAAATTAATACAACTTTGTGTGTCAGCTACACTTTAAAAGAATTGAAGAAAGGTAAGGAAGAAGCAAGTAAAGGAAAATGAATGAAGTAGAAAGTGTCAGAGATACTCTGTACTTAAAAGTTACTGAGAGCAGATTTTCAAGTTTCTCACCACAGAAATGAAATGGTAAGTAAGTGATATAATGGAGGTGTTAGCTAAGGCAGTGGTGATTATCATTTTGTGAAATGTAAATGTATCAAACCAGCACATGGTATACTTTGAATTTACACAATCTTATAAGTGAATTATATCTCAAAGCTGGCATAAAACAAATGGCAGAGCAAATAGTGGAAATTGAAGATAGGCAATGAAAGAATAACATAACTTTAAGAGTCTCGGGAGAGAAAAATACATGGAAAGCAATTATGTTTAAAGCAATATTTAATGAAAATTGTTCAGAAATTGAAGAAGATTCAAATCTGGGTACTGGGGAAATGAGCTCAGAATGATCATTTCTAAGACATTTCCTAATAAAACTATTTGATTTCAAAGGTAAAAAATCCTTAATGTCTGCAGGCAAAAACACAACATAACTTCCAAAGGCAAACGGATTGCACTGATTCACACATTTAAAAATCCACGGGGGTGGGGGGGGAGTGCCTGGATGGCTCAGTTAAGCGGCTGACTTGTGATTTCACCTCAGGTAATGATCTGATGGGGCTTGAGACTAAGCCCCACATAGGACTGTGTGCTCAGATGGGAATCTGCTTGAGATTTTCTCCCTTTACCTCTCCCCCCACGGCATGCTCTTTCTTTCGGTCTTTAAGTAAATCATTCTTTTTTAAAAAGAAAATATTACAAATCCACTAGGGCAACCAGAACAAGGCTCAAGTAGAGCAACCTTTCAAAAAGAAAAAATGAACTAAGGATTTAATGTCAGCCACATTGTCTTTATTAAGGTTGTGGAGAAATGGTTTTCAGCATAAAAAAACTTAGGGAGGGGCACCTGGGTGGCTCAGTGGGTTAAAGCCTCTGCCTTCCGCTCAGGTCATGATCCCAGGGTCCTGGGATCAAGCCCCACATCGGGCTCTCTGCTTGGCCGGGAGCCTGCTTCCCTTCTCTCTCTGCCTGCCTCTCTGCCTCCTTGTGATTTCTGTCTGCAAAATAAATAAATAAAATCTTAAAACAAAACTTAGGGAATTATGCACCCATGAGCTGTTTTTAAGGAATCTGTCGGAGGATATTTTGTTTAACTGAGAAATAACCAGGAAAAGCTCACCAAAAGAAACAGTGATGAATCTTTCAACTACACAAATGTATTAATAAGACTAAAAGGTAAAGATGTGAGGGACAGACTATATTATATTTTGAGACAGAATAGCCGTAATAAAACTGAAGAAAAGGAGAAGGGAGAGTGAAATAGGAAAAAGAATAAGCTTATTGATGGTTGTTTGTTGCATGGGGAATAGATGAGAGTGTTAACAATAAAAACTCCTCAACTAGGTAATTACAAGGTTTGGGATTTGATTACTGTATAATCTAATCGTTACTTATTTCATGAATGTTGGCAGAAGACATAAGACTTGGGTCAGAAACAAAGAACTTTTTTACTTGTGGTATAGCAAGCAGCGTTATCATTAGCATATTTCTGTAGATTTCCCTTGCTTCATGGGTCCCATGGAGGCAGTGCTGGGTGGCCCACAGTGATGCCACACACATAGTAGGTTTGCATTGCAACTAAGAATCCCTGAGTTTGGGGAATATACTGCTTTTATAGTGAGCAAGCCTGCTCTTTTTTCAGCAGGAAACATTACCACATCCTTCAGGATTGCTTACTATAAGCACAACTCTTGAGAAATGGCCCAGTTAATGAGTGGTTAGGACTATGCATTCTTGGCACATGCAACGAAATGTGTAGAAGCACAGGCCCTAGGAAGACTATGTTTCACCACAGATAGTAAAAGAAGGTGTAAGAAAGCAGGTAGACCATAACAAATACTGGTAAGGGCATAGACAATGAAAGCCCTCATATGTGGCTGGTGGAAAAATAAAGACGTGCAACTTCTCTGGAAAACAATTTGACCGTTCATGAAATAGTTAAAAATGGATTACCATATAATCCATCAGTTCCATTTCCCACATTTATACCCAAGAGAACTGAAAACACATGTCCACGTAAAATCTTGTGCACTAATGTTCGTAACATTCATAATAGCTGGAAAGTGGAAGCAAACCAGATGTCCTTTAACCTGATAAAGAGATAAACAAGATGTTTTATGTTGATATGATGCCATATTATGCTGCAATAAAAAGGGATCAAGTATTGGTACATGCTGTAATATAGATACATGAATCTTGAAAAGATTGTTCTAAGAAACCTGACTCAAAAAACCACATCACATTTACATAAAATATCCAGAGTGGGGAAATTCATAGGGACAGAAGGTAGATGCTAGTGGGCATAGGGTTTCTTTTTGGAATGATAAAAATGTTCTAGAATAGATAATGTTTGCACAACTTTGTGAATATATTAAAAACTAATGAATTGTATACTTAATTGGTTAATGTATACTTAAAATAGGATTTTATGGTATATGAATTATATCTCAGGAAAAATGTGTGAGAAAAGAATACAGAGACAAATCTAACAAAAACAATTTTTTATTGAAGCAAAGAATATACATTTCATATAGACATGCGGTAAAGTACATAAAATAATAAAATGTTAAAAACCTGCAATATTAGTGGTAACAGTAATAATAACAATAAATGTGAATAGCTTCATCTACCCATTATAAGGAATAGATTTCAGTTTGGCTTACAAAAGAAGACCCAGCTATATACTGTTTACTTTTTTAATGTATTTTTTAAGACTTTATTCATTTATATTAGAGTGTGCATGAGGGTGGGGACATGGTCAGAGGGAGAGAATCTCCAGCAGACTCCATGCTGAGCACAGAGCCTGAAGTGGGGCTCAACCTTGCAATCCTGAATAATGAGACGAGCCGAAAGCAAGAGTTGAACCTTTAACCAGTTGAACCACCCAGGCGCCCCTTTTTGCTGCTTATCTAGAGATAATCCTGTGATTGCTGGATCAAATGTTTCAGGAAGGGTAAAAATAAAGCAGTAGATAGTGGTATACTAGAAACCAATGAAAATGAAAGTGGGACAGGTTTGGTCATCTTAATACCAAAAGTAGAATTCAAACCAAAAACTCATGAACTGTGACATAGAAGAACGATTTTTTTTAGTGCTAAAACCTATAATTTACAGTGGAGTAGAACACATGAATATCTTCGCAGCTTATCACACAGAAGCCTTCTATTTATTTTTTTTACATATTTTTTAAAAATTTCTTTTCAGCATAACAGAATTCATAGTTTTTCACCACACCCAGTACTCCATGCAATACGTGCCCTCTATAATACCCACCCCCTGGCTCCCCCAACCTCCCACCCCCTGCCCCTTCAAAACCCTCAGGTTGTTTTTCAGAGTCCATAGTCTCTCATGGTTCATCTCCCCCTCCAATTTCCCTCAACTCCCTTCTCTCCATCTCCCCATGTCCTCCGTGTTATTTGTTATGCTCCACAAATAAGTGAAACCATATGATAATTGACTCTCTCTGCTTGACTTATTTCACTCAGCATAATCTCTTCCAGTCCCATCCATGTTGCTACAAACGTTGAGTATTCATCCTTTCTGATGGAGGCATAATACTCCATAGTGGATATGGACCACATCTTCCTTATCCATTCGTCTGTTGAAGGGCATCTTGGTTCTTTCCACAGTTTGGCGACCGTGGCCATTGCTGCTTTAAACATTGGGGTACAGATGGCCCTTCTTTTCACCACATCTGTATCTTTGGGGTAAATACCCAGTAGTGCAATGGCAGAGTCATAGGGAAGCTCTATTTTTAATTTCTTAAGGAATCTCCACACTGTTCTCCAAAGTGGCTGCACCAACTTGCATTCCCACATCCTTTTTTTTTTTTTTTTTTTTTTTCTTGAGCTGGCTCACATGCATGAGGTCAGCTGGGGCCTAGGGTGGCTCGTAGCAAAGCCGAGGTGTGAGCTAAGGAAGCTAGGCAGGCAGGGCCCTTTCAGTATTCTCAAGCCTTGGGCCAAGTTCTTGGCAATGGCTGGTCTCTCTGGCATGATTAGGGACATTATCAGAGAAACGTCTCATGGGAGCACATCTGGGCACCCATTCTTTGCTTCAGATGCATCCACTCCCCCACCCCCAATTCAACTCCTGAACAAGAGATCTTTTTATCGGGATTTCTTCTTGCAGGAAAGCGGACTTGGAAACATGGGAACGTGGGAGGGACGGGCAATAAGAGAGACCCTAGGAAGCAGATCTGCTTGTCTGGGTGCCTACAGTAAAGGGTCCTTGAGGCAGGTCTCCTGGGCCTGGAAGAAACCGTGCACGGCAGGTCCTCCCTTCTCTAGGAATTAAAAGCAAGGAACAGAAGCAAACTGAAATCCCTTGTCATCCTACCCACCTTCTGGCAGTCTCTAGATAATGATCTAAGGAAATAAGCTTACATTTATAATTAGAGGATAATTCGGAGGGTTCCCCTTTCTCCACATCCTCTTCAACACATGTTGTTTCCTGTCTTGCTAATTTTGGCCATCTAACTGGTGTGAGGTGGTATCTCAATGTGGTTTTAATTTGAATCTCCCTGATGGCTAGTGATGATGAACAGTTTTTCATGTGTCTGATAGCCATTTGTATGTCTTCGTTGGAGAAGTGTCTGTTCATATCTTCTGCCCATTTTTTGATATGATTATCTGTTTGTGTTGAGTTTGAGAAGTTCTTTATAGATCCTGGATATCAACCTTTTGTCTGTACTGTCATTTGCAAATACCTTCTTCCATTCCGTGGGTTGCCTCTTTGTTTTGTTGACTGTCTCTTGTGCTGTGCATAAGCTTTTGATCTTGATGAAGTCCCAAAAGTTAGAAACCTTCTATTTAAAACAGACACTCCAGGGGCACCTGGGTGGCTCAGTGGGTTAAAGCCTCTGCTTTCAGCTCAGGTCATGATCCCAGGGTCCTGGGATCAAGCCCTGCATTGGGTTCTCTGCTCCGCAGGGAGCCTGCTTCCTCCTCTCTCTCTGCCTGCTGCTCTGCCTACTTGTGATCTCCCTCTGTCAAATAAGTAAATAAAATCTTTAAAACAGACACTCCAGAGGATTCAATGAGACTTAGAAATCTACTACTAGAGAATTTAATTCTTTGTTCTTAGTATAGAACAGGTGAAGTCAAGGAAAAAATGGGATAGAAGACCTGGACAACATAAACAGTAAGGTGAATCTTAGATAAGTCGAATTCTACAACATGATGGTAAACTGTATCAGGTGCCCGTGCCGCATTAACAAAAAATGTTCCTATATTTTTAAAAAATTCATTAATTTTTGTAAGTTAGATATAGTAATACTTTCTGATTACATGCAATGAAATTCTAAATTATAATAACAGAAAATTAATTGGTTCTTTCGCCTGAAAAATTTTAAGTCTACCAAACAACTTTTTGTCAAAGGATAAATACATACTGAAATCACAGAACTGTGCAAAATGACAACAGTGAAAATACACTATATAGCAGAATCCATGTAATATATCGAAAAAGTGTTCAGAAACCAGAGGGGAAACAGGCAAAAGGAACAAACTCAGAGGCGATACAGATACCAGAGTTAACAAGTGCATAATTTGAAACATCTGATTAGTATTTCAAGGATTTAGTGGAAAATTTTAAAGGATTGGAATCTATAAAAATGAAATAATGATTTCCAAATTCTACAACTAGAAACATCCTCAAATTCGACTGAAGAGCAAGTTAGGGAACTGACTGATAAGCCAGAAGAATGCAAACTGATGGAGAAAATATTTTAAAAATACGTAATGGAGTGTATGACACAGATAATAGAAAAGATCTTAGGTAAGTGTAATAAGAATCCTGTAAGGAGAAGAAAGAAGTATTAGAAAAGATAAGGGTTGAGAATTTTCCAAAACATTAAAGAGAAATCAGCTCACAAATCTGAGAACTCTGTAATCTCAAAGCAGGATAAATACAAAGAAACTTAAGCATAAGCACATTATAGTAAAACTATGAAAAACGAAAAACAAAGTTATAGAGGTAAACACATGACAGGTAAGAAAAGGGATGGAGTGAAAAATTCATAAGATCTTTGCATTTTCTAGAAAGTGGTAAATATACTAATAGTGGATTCTAATAAGCATGTATGTCATCTAAGAATACAGCTTATAATTAATAAGAAGGAAATGGAATAATAAAATGAAGGCACAGAAGAGAAGAAACATACTAGGAGGAGGAAAGAACATAAGATGATATTTCCTTTTGAGTATATCAGAAATTACATTAAATATAAATATTCCAGTAAAGCAAATAACAGATTAAATTTTTTTTAAACACAATTACATGCCACTGAAAAAACAGCAGTGTAAATATAAGGTTTGAGAAGAAACTTGACTTCTTGGTCTTTTGGCTAAGATCAAGTCTGGAAGAATTGAAAGAACAGAAGTTGTGTCTTCTAAGTGATAACCAAAGTAGAGCTGGTTTGTCTCCAATCTTAAAAGTGTAATTTACGAGAAAAAAAAAGTGTAATTTAAGGCAAGAAGTATTATTTAATGTAAAAATAGTATTTCATCATGATAAACATGTATCACATTTAAACAGCCCTGGAATTTTATGTGCCTTATTATATAACTAAAAGATAGTCATTAGTTACACGGGAACTTAACAAATCCACAGTGACAGCGAGAGAGATTTAAACATCCCTCTAAAAGTGAGAAAGCAAGCATAAGGAATCAGCAAGGATTTTGAGGATTTGAACCTGTGCCTAGTAGTTAGAGAACTCTATACCCATCAACAACCAATACGTGTACTTTGAAGCACACGTGGAATGTACTTCAGACACGTGGGTAACTCGTTTGATTGTGCTCCAGACTCCTCGTTTTGGCTTAGATCGTGATCTCACGGTCCTGGAATCAAGCACCATGCTCCGGGCGTTAAGCTCAGTGCGGATTCTGCTTGAGGTCCTTTCCCTCTGCTCAACCCTCTGCTTGAGCATGCATGCTCTCTAAAATAAATAAATTTAAAAATAATAAAAATAAATGTTATATCTGGAACATAAATCTTAAAGTATTTAATTTTTGGTTTTGTTTTGGCTGTAATGGAGTTAACTTAGAAACCAATTACAAAAACAACTAAAACAAAATATAACTTGAAACTCAGGAGTATACTTTAAATACTTGCCAAAGAATCACTGTGAAAATGAGAAAATATTTTGAGCAGAATGAAGAGGATATATCAAAATGTATGAAATTTGTCTTGAGCCTTAGGTGAGTAATTTAAGCATTAATGTTTTAGGATAAAGGCTGACATGTGGTGAAGTAAGTATCCACATTAAGAAATTAGCAGCAAACTATTTTTTCTAATTTAATTTTTTTTTCTAATATTTATTTGTCAGAGCACAAACAGGTGAAGCTGTAGGCAGAGGGAGAAGCAGGCTCCCAGCTGAGCAAGGAGCCCAATATGGGACTCGATCCCAGGATCCTGGGTTCATGACCTGAGCTGAAGTCAGCCTCTTAACTGACTGAGCCACCCAGGTGTCCCAAAGAACAGCAAACTATATCTACAGAAATGAGAAGTCAAGAAACAATGAAGATTAAAAAGTTGGTGGCAAGTTTAAGCATACTTAAAGAGGATGAAGAAAGGTAAAAGTTGATAATCAGAATAGAGTAATACTACTTTGTCAAAGTAGTCAAGAACAAAACATGACATAGTTTAATATCAGGAGTAAGAAAAGCATGGACTACTATGGAGCTTATGAAAATTCTAAAAATAGTAAAGGATGTTATTAAAAACTTAACCAAAATAAGCATGTGCATGTGTCACACAGAAAATCTTCAGAATCCCTCTTCTAGAAAGAAAGTACATCTGTAATAGACCTTTTCATTTAGAAATTTCCATTCACATGGTTTCGTTGGTGAGTTTTTTCCCAACATTTTAGTAAGAATCAAAAAGTCTTAGCAGGAAAGAGAAAGATTAAATTCCTTTTTTATGCATCCAGTTTATTGATGTATAAGTGACATAATGTTTGAGAGCCTAGTTTAATTGTGGTGGCAAAACCTGACAAGTTACAGAAAGGCAGTGTTACAGATTAATTTTTTTTTTTTTATTCGTTGGAGAGAGAGCCAGCAAGAGCAGGAGTGGAGTGGGGGTGGTGTCAGTGAAAGGGAGATGGAGACTCTCCACTAAGCAGGGAGCCCAACTTGTGGCTTGAGCCCAGGACCCTGACCTGAGCCCAAGGCAGAGGCTTCACTGGCTGAGTCACCCAGGTTCTCCCAGGTTAGGATTTTTTAAATTAAAAATCATAAAATGCTAGGAAATCAAATTCCAGTGAAGTGATATACCAAGAGGATAAAATATCGTGATTGTTGAATTAATTCCCAGAGTTGCAGGGTTGATTTAATTCAGGCAGTACATCGCTTTATTGCAGTTTGCTTTATTGTGCTTCATGGATACTGTTTTGTGGCAACCTTTGGTGAGGTGGTCTGTTGGTGCCTTTTTTTTTTTTTTTTTTTTTAACACTGCTCATCTGTATCATTTGTCACTGCTTGGTAATTTTTGCAGTTTTTCAGATTTTCATTATTTGTTACAGTGATTTCTGATCAGTGATTATAACTCGATAAAAGCTCAGATGATGGTTAGCATTTTTTAGCAGTATTTTTTTAATGAAGGCATGTATGTACTTTGGTTTTTTATACATACTGCTATTATACACTTGATAGGCAACAGTGTTTTGTAAACATAAGCTATGCATTGGGAAACCAAGAATTCTCTTTGATTCACTTCAGTGCAATCTTTGCCTTATTAGAATGGCCTGGAACCAAACCTGTAGTATCTCTGAGGTATGCCTATATTTGAAAATCACTATGATTCACTATAGTAATATAATTAGAGTCACATGATTGTCTGTATAGACACAGAAAAGGCAATTTGATAGTACTCAAAACCCATTCATGATTGTTGAAGCTTTTAGCAAACTAGGAAAAGAAGGAAACTTTCATAATCTTATTAAAGGCATCTGCATTAGCCCTACACTAAACATTAAAAACATTAGCATTAGCTAATTAGCTAATTAATAATTAGCTTATTAAAGGCATCTGCATTAGCCCTACACTAAACATTAAAAACATTAGCATTAGCTAATTAGCTAATTAGCTCAGCATTACCAAAGCCACAGTCTAAGAGGTCCTATAAAGTGCATTTAGGAAAGGGAACAAGGATAGATCCAAAAGATAACATAGAGGTGCCTGGGTGACTCATCTGTTGAGCTTCCTTAGCTTAGGTAGAGATCTCAGGGTGGCAGGATCAAGCCCAGTTTCAGCTTATGAGCTGAGTCTGCTTGAGGTTCTCTTTCTCCCTCTCTTTCTGCCCCTCCCCCTGCTTCCATGCTCTCTAAATAAACAAACAAAAGCTTTAGAAACATGTATAAAACAGATGAATGATTTGCATGTAGGAAATAAAAAATACAGTCTTTTAGAATTAAGTCATTTTAGCAAGGTCTCTGGATATTTATGTACAGAATATCAGTTGTATTTCTAGTCAGGATGAACAAGTAATTTAAAAATTAAATCAGTGAACATACTACTTGTAAGAATCAGAAAGTCCACATATGTTAGAATAAATCTAACAAAAGTCGTAGGAAACATCAACACAGAAAACCGTAAATAAATTTTGAGATCTTTAGCTCTAAACTGAGAGAGGGGTGCCTGAGTGGCTCAGTGGGTTAAGCATCTGCCTTCAGCTCAGGTCATGATCTCGGGGTCCTGGGGTCAAGCCCTTCGTAGGGCTCCCTGCTCAGTGGGGAGTCTGCTTCTCCCTCTGCCTGCTGCTCCCCTTGTTTGCACACACTCTGTCTCTGTCTCTCTCTGACAAAAAAAATCTTAAAAAAATAAAACCACTCCTAGCTCTTTGTGCCCTTAAGACTTATTCCATTAGAAATGCAAATTGCTAATACTATGTATACTATATAGGTAGAGGAAAAAGCATTTGATAGTACCCTAGACCCATTCATGTTTTTTGAAACTTTTAGCAAACTAAGAAAAGAAGGAAACTTTCATAACCTTATTAAAGGCATCTGCATTAACGGTACAACAAACATTGAAAACTTCTCCTGGCTTTTGGGAATGTGTAAGGAAAGCTCAGCATTACCTAAATACCATCTTCTAGAAATAACATTGATCTCAGTGGAATTACACCAACTACCACTAGTAGTCTTAATTTTAGTACTAATGGCGACATTAAAGTTTTTGTTAATTTTTTTTTGTGTGTATGATTAGACATAAACATATTACATGTATGTGATGGTGTGTAATTATAAATATTATAATATGTACATAAATCATTAGGAAGCAAAACCATGTAATACCAGAATGTTGGTGGTAACATTATTGTTAAAGCTGTTATGTATGTAGATGTACCATGTATGTGTATTTTCACTTGTACTTTACAAATGTCTTACTGTTTTATGCAGTCATTATGTGCTCATATTTTATCATGTATTTACTGTTGGTTTACTTTTAATTTCTTCCATCTGAGACCTTTTTCGTAGAAGCATTTGTGTTATATCTGAGGTACACCATTTAAAATATTCTTTAACATTTATTGATAAACAGCTCAGCTGGGTGTGTTTTTTTTCTTTTTTATTATGACTGAAACTATATTTTGTATCATTCTTTAGGATTGTTTTGCCATGAATGCAATTTGGAGAGGAGGATCCTTTTTTTTTTTTTCTTAGCACATATATATTTTATAGTCAATATAGTCCACCGTTTCTTGGGGTTTATTATTTTTTATTAATTTAATCGCCTTTCATTTATAACCAGTCTACGTTTTCCTTGTGGCTGCATTAGAAGTCTTCTCTTTATCTTCACTATGTGAATTTATAGTTGTATTTTTGGATTTGTTGGACTGCTTCAAGTTTTTGTTTTAATCAAAAAGTTTCATTTTCCCTTTGGATATTACCTCATTCTTCTGTCATCTCGTTCTTGAACTTTATATGTTAAATCTTTTCAGCCTATCTATATCTTTTATGCTTGCTTGTTTTTCATCTTGACTTTGTGCTGAGTACTATATAATTTTTTTGGCTTTATTTTCTCTATTTATTAATTCTCTTTTTGGTTATATCTCCATATAGTATTTAATTCCTTTTTTCTTTTCCTTTCTTTCTTTCTTTTTTTTTTTTAATTCTTGCTCCTTTATTTCTTTCTCCTCTCTTTTGGTTTGGGTACTTTCTTTTGACCTATGTTTTAAGTTCATTGATTCTTAATTCACTTGCATCAAGTCTACTGATGAATTTTTCAAAGGTATTTTTTGTCTTTGGACTATGATTTTTGTTCTGTGATTCTCATTTTACTCCCTCATATTTTCCTTATGTCTGGTGAAATTTTCCTCTGTTTATGTTGTCCACCTTTTCCACCTTTCTGCTGCCTTTTCTGTATGTAGTTTTAAATTCTGATAGTTGCAGCATCTGGATCACATCTGATATTGGTGGATTGCTCTGTTGGTTGCTTTTTGTTTTTTTGGCAGTGGATTGGTTTTTTTGTTTGTTTTTGCTGTTGTTTGCTAGCCTGGTATTGGGGAGGAAGGGCACTTGGGTTTGTTGTGGGTTTGAGGGCCTGGTCAGTCCTAACCTATTTAGTGCTATTTATAATCTTTGGCTTGTTTTCAAGTTTCTTTTTGTTTGGAAGGTTTTTTTTATTATAACTATATTTTCTAATACTTAAAATACATTGGGATATTTGCAAGTGTGAGTCTATTGTCCTTTTCCTGGCCATTATTACTCATTATGTCTATCATTTATTCATGTTTCATTTTTGTTGTAGTTGGGGGTCTTTTTCCTTGTTTTTTTTTTTTTGGAGGGGGAAGGTATGTTTATCTGGGAAGCCATATATATCTTGAACAGTTGGTGTGGGAATTCTTTGAGGTTTGGGTTAAAGTCTTGCAAAGAGGTTTCAGATTTGTTTTTGTCAGTTACATATGTACATTATCAATCCTGAGTATCTTTAAATTTACTTACATGCTTAAGATATTACAAATTCAAACAATGACCTGCATGAGGGATAGCTTACGTTTTAAATTCTTAGGGAAAATGTTTTTGGTCTGTTTGTTTTACCCCTTCTCCTCCCAGTGTCAAGCAAGTTTTCTTCCGGTCTTCTTCTGCAGGATAGGCTTATACCTCTGTATCCTCACAGTGTGGATTCAGCTAGTTAAGTTGAGCTTACGAGCAAGTCTCCTTGGCTTGCCATGTTTGATGGATTCTCTGTTGTCTTTCTCACTCCCTACAACCATCAAAATGGAGGGGCTAATCTCTAGGGTTGAGAAATTTTCTGTCTTCTGGTAGATCAGGAGTTTCATTGGTAGCCTATCTCTTGGTATTTTTATTTTCACTTCAGTCTTGGTCTTTGAATTTGTTACTTAAGGACATGAGGTATGCATGTGTAGTTCTGTTTTGTTTTTAACTTCACATTTAGTTGTACTTGGCAGGTTTGTTAAGGGTACTTAATCCTTCATACATTGTTTAGTCTTTATTTTCATTTGGTACTATCCTTAAAATTTTGAGACTTAGAAACTCCTTTCCTCAACTTAATTTACTATTATATTTTGGAAAGCCTTTATTATCTCTGCTTTTGAGCAATAAATTGTAGATACTAGAAAATTTAAGGATTATATGATAACTGAAATTTTATCTCATGTGGATAATATAATTCATCCATTGGGATAGGGCAGTATGAAGGAAATTAATTTTAGTAGTCACACTTGGATTTTGAGTCCTTACCCACTTGTAAATATTACTTAAGTTTTATGTTACTCTGTATGATCTATCGAAACAGAGTAGCTATGTGATAGGAGCATTGTGAGCCTTAAGTGATAACTTACACTTTCTGGTACATGCTCTGGTGTAGTGATTGAGTGAATACTGTGATTCTCTCACCATTTTTTAGAAAGCAGATTAAATCTCAAGGAGGTAGCATTTATTGCTACCTATTCAGAATTTTATATTTGTTGAGGTGGAAATCGTTCCCATGTCTCTTCTGGATTTTACCTTTCAGAAGAGTAGTAGTAACTTACTCTGCCTACCCTTGTATTTCTGGAGTCCCTTACATGTATTTCCAAGGACCTATCATGTATGAGGAGAAAGAGAATATCTAATGTATTGTCTGCCCATTTTTGCAAACTTTTTGAATGTTAAATGAACAAAGATTAATATATAATGCAGTTCCTGTCTTAAGGAACTTGTTAGCTTGTTAATGATATGGGTTTATATACTAATTACAGTTGATGAGAAGGGGTAGTAACTTCCTGGGGCAGAGGAGGGAGGGGTCATGTAGTATGGGAAGGATGCCACCATGTTGGCAAAGGAGGATTGGGCTTTGTGGCAGTAGCAACAGCAGCATATACAAAGGCCTGAAGGCAGTGGAGAGCATGGCCTATTTATAAGAAGTCTAGATTGTGCACACAAAAGTAGTTGTGGTCTGAGGACAGGAATGTCTTTTGCAGTTATAGAAGAGATGGTAATTGAGATATGTCTTAAAGGAACAGTGGTTCAGCAAGTGAAGATAGATGTGTAGGATAATACAAAGTTACTTAATAAAATATAAGTTATTTTATTATAGGAACCCATGAATAGTCCTATTCACTTGGCCACTACTTATTCTTGAACTCTTGTACCACTCATACCTGAAACAGACAGACATCAACCCTTTCTGAGAAATCGTCAGGAAATTTTGTGCATCTCATTAGAGCTTTTATGTGACAGGTTTTTTTGTGTGTGTTGAGGTGGGGGAAGGATAAGGGAATAGTTTTTCCAGGCTTACCTTTATAACATACAATAATAAATTTGGAGGATGGGTTATATGTGGCTTTGAACATCACAAATAATTGTTTAAAATTCACTCAGTAACTGTTAGTGGTCCATTGTAGCATTTTGAACAGGAAATGTGATAAAGTGATGGTTTTTAGGTAGGTGATTTATTTGATGATATAGGATGGAGTTGGAGAGGAATGTGTCTGAAGCAGTAGCATCACCTCTTTGTATAGTTCAGGACTGAAGTGATTAAGATTTGAGTAAGGAATGATGGGAATGGGAATGAAAGAAAGGGCAATGTGAGAGGACTTTATAAAAAAAGGATTGACAAGTTCTGAGAAGTGGTTGAAGATTTGAAAAGCACGCAGCAGAATTAGGGATGGGATATTCATGAAATTTCATACTTCGGTAACTGGGAATTTTTGATATTAGCCAAGGATAGGACATTTGAAGGAAAACTTGTGGGGGAAAAATAATGTTTATGTGATGTGATGTTAATTATATGTTATACTGTAGAACATCAAAAGCCTTTTATAAATTTTAAAAGTATGGCTTCGTCTGTGATTAGACAGGCAACGTAATCTTGTATCAGTACCATAAATGTTGGAGATAGACCTACAGTCCAACTCAACTTTAATAATAAGGATCACTGGGGCGCCTAGGTGGCTCAGTGGGTTAAAGCCTCTGCCTTCGGCTCAGGTCATGATCCCAGGGTCGTGGGATCGAGCCCCACATCGGGCTCTCTGCTCAGTGGGGAGCCTGCTTCCCCCTCTCTCTCTGTTTGCCTCTCTGCCTACCTGTGATCTCTGTCAAATAAATAAATAAATAAATAAAATATTAAAAAATAATAAGGATCACTATGTGAGAGAGGAAAGTAATCTCTTAGGATTTTGCTTTGCTCATCTGTAAGCTACATATTGCTTAGAGGACTGCTGTGTGAACTAAAAAGTATAATGTTTATGCATGCTGGCCCATTTTAGCCCTCAGTTAATGTTAGTTTTCACTTCTTTATTAAAAGATGTCAGCTTTGGGGCACCTGGCTGGCTTAGTCAGTGGAGTGAACAACCCTTGATTTCAGGGTTGTGAGTTTGAACGCTACATTGGATGTAGAAATTACTCAAAAACAGAATCTTCCAAAAAAAAAAAAAAAAGGAAGCCAGCCTTACTCTATTGTCATACATGAAGATAGACACCAAAGAATAATGCATAAAACGTTTTGGTTTTGCTGTTGAGCATTTCACTGAAATCATAGCTATGATTATTGACAAAATAAAATACGTGTATAATCATGCAGCTTCTAATTGGGCTAACTCAGAAGTGGTAATTAATTATTGAATGTGTAGGTGTAGCTAACAGCCTTTGCTTCTGGTAAGTGCCTTTTTTAGAACGCATATGTTTATGTGAGCAAGATAGACTATTTCCTGGAAGGAAACTGTGGTCTTGAGATCTTCATAATAATGTCACCTTTAATCTTGAACTCATGAGTGGTGTCCTACACAGATTATTTTCTTGAAGCAGTTCCTTGCAAGAAGTAAATGAATCCTCCTTTGAGCCTGTTAAGACTCCACAGACTGTCAGTAATATGGAAAAATTGGATATTTAATCAGGAATGTGAACATGTGTTTCAGGTGGAGAATTCCAAAGATAATGAAGATAGTATTCTACAAAGAGAAATTCCTGCCAGACAATCTCGACGAAGGTTTCGGAAAATTAATTATAAAGGAGAGCGTCAAACTATTACTGATGATGTGGACATTAACAGCTATCTTTCTGTGAGTATATTTAGGGAACAGTTCATGGCTCTCCCTTAATTTTTATATATGGTATCTTTAATTTACATATATTTTTGGTAATATACACTTAGGGTTCAACATAAAATTTTAGAGCAGGTAAATATATATAATTTTTTAAAAATATTTATGCTCAGTTGATTTTGGTAGAAATGCTCTCACCAGGGGCGCCTGGGTGGCTCAGTGGGTTAAGCCTCTGTCTTCAGCTCAGGTCATGATCTCAGAGTCATGAGATCAAGCCCTACATCATGCTCTCTGCTCAGCAGGGAACCTACTTCTTCCTCTCTCTCTTTCTCTGCCTGCCTCTCTGCCTGCTTGTGATCTCTGTCTGTCAAACAAATAAATAAAATCTTATAAAAAAAAAGAAAGAAATGCTCTTGCCAGTGGAAGTTTTGTTTTTGCTTTGGTTTTTGTTTAAATCATGTAAAAAAAAATTCTTACTGTATCTTTTTAGATCTTCTTTGTGGATTCTCTTGCCTTTTTGTTATCTAGTGAAATATGAAATAGAGTTCTGAGAACTCAGAGAATAGACTCATTGGGAGCTTTTTTTCTGATATTCTGTAAGGTGTACAAAAGAAAAATATATCAATTTTTCTCTTGTCGTATGGGAGAAATAAAGATACTATGTGTTGGGACGCCTGGGTGGCTCAGTTGGTTGGACGACTGCCTTCGGCTCGGGTCATGATCCCGGAGACCCGGGATCGAGTCCCGCATCAGGCTCCCAGCTCCACGGGAAGTCTGCTTCTCCCTCTGACCTTCTCCTCACTCATGCTCTCTCACTGCCTCTCTCTCAAATAAATAAATAAAATCTTTAAAAAAAAAAAAAAAAA
>PISX010005478.1:0-107399 GCA_004024625.1 Mellivora capensis
AAGATTACATATGCACATACTTCTTACAGATTTCTATGTATGTGTTTTGCCAGTGTGATATGCACAAAATAATGTTATTGTTCCTTCTATTTCTTTGTATATTTTAGAGCTTTATTCTGTTCTATTGTTTTATAATTGAAAACAATATATCTTTTAAATCTGTACTCTTAAACACATATATTGTTTTATAATTTAAATTAATTTATATTTAATACAAAACTATAATTACTCATTTAAGAGTACAGATTGATCAGTTTGGTAGATGTATACAGCCATGCATTTACCACAGAAGCGAAGTTCTACCTGGGACCAACTACATAGTTTGTGGGTCCCATGGTAAAATATAGTCATCTTTGTTCAAATATTTTAAATTTTGAGATGCTGACAACTGCATGAAACCAATAGTAGAGACCTTACAAGCATGGGACTGTACAGGTCACACCCATGAAACTGGCCCTGCTCTACCTCCAAAAAAATTCCCTTACTCCCTTCCAGCTAATTTCTGGCAGCAGGCAACCACAGCTCAACTTTTTGCCTTTATACTTTTGATATTTCTTGAATTTCATAAAAATGGAATCATATAGTATATAGTATTTTGTGTCTAGCTTTGGTTTATTAATTTCCCCTGCCATCTGTCCACTTTCTATTGCATTGATTTCCTTTATGATGTTTATTATTCCTTCCAAATCTGCTAAACTCTTTAAATCTAAAGTTTTTTATAGCTTTTTTAGATGCTGAGATCTTTTGGTTTTCACTTTTCTTGTCTTCTAATATAAGCATCGAGAGCTTTAAATGTTGCCGTAAACAGTGCTTTAGCTGGATTTCGCAAAGTTTGATATGTTTTGTTTTCATTTCCGTTTAGTTCAAGATATGTTCTAATTTCCCTTATGAATTCTTCTTCTTTGACCTCTGGTCTGTTTAGAAAATGTGCTTGCTGTTAAAAACTTTCTACATATTTGTTGATTTTCCAGGTTTGCTTTGTTATTGATTTCTAGTTTAATTCCAAATGTACTTAATCCCTTTTAACTTATTGGGACATGTTCTCTGACCTAGCATTTGTTCTATATTGGTTGGATACTTGAAAAGAACCTAATTTACTGTTACTGGGCATTTGATAGATATGAATTAGGACAACTTGATTGATTGCATTGGAAATCATCTCTATCCTTATTGGTTTTCTGTCCACTTGATGTGTCTATCATGGAAGGAGGAATATTAAAATCTTCACTGATTGTTATCAGTTTACTTTTTAAATTTTTTCAGTTGTTAGCTTTTGTTTCATAAATTTTGAGCTTTTTGTTAGAAGTATAGGCATGTATAATTGTTACATCACCCACTGTGTTGACTGATGGAATGTCCTTTTTTGTCATTAGTAATATACCTTGTCCTAATATCAATTTTGCAGTGTTAATATTGCATATCTAGGTCTTTTATGCTTAGTGCTTTTATGGTATTTTGTCTATTCCTTTACTTTCAAACTATACTGTTACTGACCTTAAGTACATCTCTGGTAGAAGGTATGTAATTAGTCCTTGCTTTTTTAATTCAGTTAAACAGTCTCTGCTTTTATTAGAATATTTAGGCCCTCACATTTAGTATTATTATAAGTAGTAAGTAGTATAGCTATATTTCTGTTTACATCTGTCATTTCACAATGTATTTGTCTGTGTAAAAAATACTAAATATGTTTATAAATCATAAGATACAAGATCAATGTAAAAACTAGATGATCAAATCCTAATAGAGAAATAAGAATATAAGAAGTGACCTTACTTCTGGCAGCTTTATAAGGGTGGGCGATTCTTTTCTGCAAAGAAAAAACCTACACCCAAGAAATTTACTGAAAGTAACCATTGAAGGACACTGGAAAGTGGTCAAAGACAGGCAGCAATATGAGAAGTGTTTACTCACTTTAAAAAAAAATTTTTTTTAATTTATTTATTTGTCAGAGAGAGAGGGAGAGAGAGAAAGAGTGAGCACAGGCAGAGGCAGAGGGAGAAGCAGGCTCCCTGCCGAGCAAGGAGCCCTATGTGGGACTCGATCCCAGGATGCCGGGATCATGACCTGAGCCGAAGGCAGCCGCTTAACCAACTGAACCACCCAGGCGTCCCTGTTTACTCACTTTTAAACATTAGCAAACTACTGTGTATTAGGCAAAAATGTTGTTTGACCTCCTGCTCTTGGAGTGTTCTCTTCATCCCCAGCTTGCTGAAGATGGCACGTCCAGTTCATGGCTCATGGCAGTAGGGCTGTTAATGTAAGGGGCAGACTTTGGAAGCTGAGATAACAGATACTTCGTATTTCTGGCTGGCTGATACATTACGTGCTCATCTAAAGGATCCCATGGAACCTGAAGAAAACCTAAAAGTCTGAGGAATCTTACAAACTTTCCATGTCTTTGAATCTATTTCTTATCAGGCATCAGAGATGGTTACTGTAACAGCTCAGGTATCTGAGCTATAAAGTCACAACAAGCAAAGGGGAAAAAAAAAAGCAAGAATTAGGTAGTTGCATGCTATAAGACACATGTTATCCCAATGTAAAAAACCAAAAACCAAAACAAAACCACAAACCCTCAGAAAAATTTTTTAAAAAATCCCTAGATTAAATGCAATATATTATATACCTTTACTTGCCTTCAGCCCAAAATTACTAGACATGCAAAGAAACAGATTTGGGACCCACATATCAGACTTGGAGACACCGCATTCCTCATAACATTAAGGAAGTAATATCTTCCTCAATTACTTGGAAGGAAATCATTGAATGTGTGTTTTTCAGTTCTCTTTTGTTCCCTAAATTATTTCCAGTTCCTCTCAGTACTTTTTGTTTCCTTGCTTAGCTTAGTTTTTCTGTTCCATGTTTCTGGCTTTACTGCAACATCTGGCATTCTTTGATCATCCATTTATGTTCAAGAATGAGGCAATGAAACACTCACTCTTGGCTCTTGAATGGAGATTCTGCTCTTTCAACTCTACCCCACCATCCTCTAATCTTTATGTATTGACACTCAAGCTCACAAGAGTCTTTCTGGACCTCAGGTTCATGATGATGATAATGATTCTTCCCCAAATTCACATATTGGAATCCTAACATCCAGTGATGGTATTAGGATGTGGGGACTCTGGGAGGTAATTAGGTGATGAGGGCATAGCACTCATAAATGCAGTTAGTGCCCTCATGAAAGAAGGCCCAAGAATGCTCATTTGCCCTTCCTTTCATGTGGACAGAGCAAGAAGTCTGTAGTATGTAACTCAAAAGGGGGCCTTTACCACAACTGTACTGTGCCGGCACCCTGATCATGGACATTCAGCCTCCAGAACTGTGAGAAATAAATTTCCATTGTTTATAAGCCATCTAGTCTATGCTATTTTCTATGGCAGCTTGAATGGACTGAGACAGTTAGATAATACTTAAATGATGCGCAGAGCTGGGAGTTCTTTTTGTTTGTTTTCTAGACTTCCAGATAACAGAGAAATTGTAGTGTCAAAGACCATGCACTCTAACCTAAATAGATTATCAGAGACAATTTTTTTTTCCATCCTGAGACTCGTTTTAGACAGATTCGTTTTAGAAAGGTAAAATTTTGTTCTCTTCTGAGAGATACCCAGTTTAAGAATTCATAGGAATAAATGGATTTTATCTGAAAAAGGCTATTTTTTTAAATGGTCAAACTAATACAATATATGGTATTTAGACTATTTATAATTTATCAGTCTTGAAAAAGAAATGACATCTTCTAATATCTAATATCTAAACAGATATTTTTTTCTGAATGTAGCTATATATATGCATGTGTGTTTAGTACAGTTGCTCTTTTAAAATGGAGGGAGTTCTCAGGGAGTGTTTCTCCAAAAATGTTTTGCAGAAAAGTAATCCCAGAAGATGATTCTTAAAAGAAAGACTTCCCTAAGCAATTTACTTTGTTTTTCTCTTGGGACACACAATGCATACTAACACACTCTACTTAGCTGTCAGTAAACAAACTTCTATCACTTTTAAATTCCTTTCCAAATGGTTTGCCATAATAATCATTTTCAAATGCAAACCTGTGAATATGTTTTAGGGCCTTAATATTGAATAAGATTTTATGAAATATAGATCTAAGTTCATGCTGTGTCCTAGTAAAGCAGAAATCTATGGAAACACACACAAAAAAGCACAGTTACTAATTATAGTACATTTTTCCAAACAGAAGTTTTTGAAATTTAGGTTGTTTTAGTCAAATCATGTGGAAAAAGATTATCAAAGTCTTCAGCCAAAGCTTTTTGTACTCAGACACTTAATGACTCAGGTCCTTACGCTCATACTTAACAAGAATGGAACTATTTAAGTAATACTATAAAATCCTCAAAAGAACACAATTTCTTGCCAAAATATGTAAGAAAATGGACCTTTATTTCTTTAGGAGATAAATATTTTGCTGTCAAGATATATGCCTAAAATTTTGCTGTTTTATTAATATAGACATTTTTTGTTTAAAAAAATTTGTGCTGGGATAAACATGTCTAAAAAGTGATAAAGATGAAAAGTGCTCTAGTGAGATATATCCAGTGAACAGGACAGTTGGAAATAGTTCTTGTTAGAATAGATGCTGGCAATTCTAGCGTTAGTATAGGAAGATAGTCTCTAGAGTTGAAAATGGACTTAAAATGAAAATGTCCATGGATATTCACACTTACTTTTAAGCAATAATACCAATATTTTCAAAAAGATTCTTATTCAGAATTCTAATATTTAAAACAGATCAAGGTTGTGTTGGACTGATTAGAGTCAAGTGCCCTCCAGGCTCCTTTGGCTCCTAACAGCTCCTGCTTCACCCTAAGTGATGGGTCACCAAAATCATCTAGAGAAAACTTTCAAAACTAGAATTCTGCACCTCTTGGAAAACAGCTCCTAGGAGTGTGAAGGAAAACAATGAGAATGTTTAGTGTAACTTGATCTAATTCCAGAAATCCTCTTCTTTTGAAACATTTCCGGTATTTGGCAACCTACCCCCTTAAGTAATATGATTTTAGTGCTTTCTCCTAATTTGCAGAGTGTAGGTTCCTAAACTGCCATTCTGATGGTGTCCTCTGGGATGCCTACTTTTAAATGCAGATTCTTAGACTACTGAGGTAGATTGTTCTGTGCCTTTATGAAGTCATTGGGGATTATACTTGTGCTTCACAAGGACAAAAAGAAAGTAATAGCTACACCAAAGACTACCTAGTCTCACCTTCAAGAAATCTGATAATCTTTCTGCCAGAATGAAGTTTAATCATTCCTGTTTTATGTTTTATTCCATTATAACATGAGCTCCATTTTTCTTTCATGCTGATGGTTATAAGCAGTTAGTATCTCCATTAGGTCTAGGATGTTCTTAAATATGGAACCAAGCTATTTCTTTTACATCTTTCTGAGCACAGAATAGAAAAATAACAATTCTGATTAATTGACATAGCATTGCAACTAGTCTAATATCATAAATGGCTCCATTAATAGAAGATTACATGGGAACCATAAGATTTGGAAGGTTTAAGATCCCAGGAAATCATCTTTTAAAAGGAAATGTACCTGAAAAGTTTCCTCTCAATCTGGAGAATCAAATTCTATTCCAAGAGTACTAGAGAATTCAACTTAGTAAGGAACACTTCTAGAAAATGCTTATGTAAAGTAACGAAACCTCTCTGTTTCATTTTGATTGTTCTGTATTCTCATTTATCAGGATTTTGTTAAAGCAAAACCCATCTTTTCACTGCAACCGGAAGGAGAAAAAGAAGAAGGACTGAAGTGGATCGTTCCTTCTGGTAATAACATAATGAGATTAGATATTTTCTTCTTGTTGTTGTTTTGTTTTTAATGAGAGCGTTTTGATTCTGGACTAAAAGATTCTTTATGACACCAATTGTCTTCTCAGCATGAGAAGATGAATCACTTTCCTAAATGTGTGTGTGTGTGTGTGTGTGTGTGTGTGTGTGTAATCTATTCCTGCTTGTCATGCCACAGTAAAGACTTTAAAACCATAGATAAAGTCCTGGAAGCAATTCCAGTAAATAATTAGAAAGTGCCCATGTTTACCCTTCAGGGCACAAGTATTTCCAGAGCACCTAGAGACTGTAGATCAAGTTGAATTAAAAATCTGATATTTTAAAAATATCAGAGTTTTCAGAGTTTTGTATTTCTAAGATGCAAGTGCTCTTCCTTGTGGGAAATGACTAAGCATTTAAGTTCTATTTCATGCATTTTGCTCTTTCCGCGTGTCCACTCACTCTTGAAGACTCAGTTTTGGTGCTTGAAGGCTCTTTTGAATTTTGAATTTTGAATCCATCTCAATTACACAGATCTATGCAAACACTTTCAACTGGCATTTCACATCATATTGTAGTAATGTGGCTTTCTCTGAACAACTGAAGCAAAGATCTCTGAACAGCACATAAATGATTCATCACAGTTGCTAATTGTCAGATACTGAGAAAAATGGTGTTTTATCTTTGGAAATCTTGTTTTCCTAAGAGCTTGTACGTTACATTCCCACTTAATCTGTTTGCCATGTGGTGTCATTAGGAAGAGGGAAAGAGGGCACAGTGGCTCTAGAGCAAGAACTAATAGTCACTTCTACTTTTTGTGATGCTTGCCTTTGAATTGCTATGGAGAGTTAATGAAGTTCTCTGATAGCACAATTACTCTGGACCTGAATGCTTCCCAAGGCTTACACTTTTTCTGTTTCCTGTTTCTCTGCGATACTCCTGTGGTTACTATGGTGGGATTTAATGCTCATGATTTAGTATCAGTTTCTGATATTGAGTTCTACTTACTGTTGGAGTATAAGCTCCAAACGCTGCCATGACTAAAACTAACCCGTATCTAAATCTGTCAAGCCTCTTATGAAAGCCCTAACTAGAAGCAGCTGCTGTTTGTTGAACACTTTAGGCTTTTGAAACAAACAAACAAAAAAGGGATAAATGATTTAAAAACCTAATCACTAAAATGTGGTACTCTTGAGAGTTGAATGTAAGAGGTGGGGTAAATATCTCAGCTGTCAGCTGTTGGGTGCTCCAGAAATCTGATGATGCCTGTCAACTTTGAGAACCACAAAAAGGGCTAAAGAAGGTCATTCACATAAACAATATTTCTCTGGGGCTATATGATTTTCAAATAAAGAGAGTAGACAGCATCCTCTGTGTTTGGCAAAAAAAAACCACACAGGTCATAATATCTTTATTAAACCAATAATGAAAAACAAAGCCAAGATCATAAAAATGTCCAGGTGCCAAATACCAGTTTAAGAAACAGAATTTATGTTTCATAATTACAATTATTTTTACCTTAGTGGGTGTGTTCTGACAGCTTTTATAGTTCTTTAATAGGCAGGACTTAGATATGAAGGCTGAGGGGGAAAAATAAACCTACAAATTCCAAAACAAACAAACAAAAATCCTCACCCCAGTGATACTCCTGTAATAATGAGGATACCCGCTACTCAGATCTTGGCTTCTAAAGGCCATATTCCAGTAAAAGAAATCAGAGATCCTTGGAGGAATGAAAGATTCTAGGGCTGGGGCATGGAAAATACAAGATGTGCATGGAGATTCTTGTAATGCCAGAAAGTAAGAAATTGCCCAAGCAAAACAAAGGGAACAAAAACGAACAAAGATGGGGCATATCAAATTGACACAGGAGCCAACTTCAAAGTGTTTCCAATGGCCCACACTGAAACAATCTGAACAACAAAATAAATAATACTAATATTATATTAAATCCCCCAAACTAAAATAAGTATCTCTGAGTCCATACTGAAAAAAATAAATAACTGAAGAAACAAATGATGGAGAAGGAACAAATCATCCTCACAGAAGAATCCCAAATATAGTTCACTTCTCTCCTCCGGAGTATGAACTGAACTTAGTGACTCAATTCCAGAGAACAGAGTATGGGAAGGAACGAATAATAATAATAGTAGGTATAGTAGAGAAATCTGACATCCACCACCTTAACCAAGCCATCAGGTTAACATAAACAGTGATCCATCATGGTGGTATCTGTACCCTGACTTGATGCAGTAAGAGGAAAGCTCACCTCTGTGGTTTTCTTTTTTTTTTTTTTCTTCTTTTCTTTTAATTTATTTATTTGTCAGAGAGAGAGAGCGAGCACAGGCAGAGGCAGAGAGAGAAGCAGGCTCCCTGCCGAGCAAGGAGCCCGATGTGGGACTTGATCCCAGGACGCTGGGATCATGACCTGAGCCGAAGGCAGCCGCTTAACCAACTGAGCCACCCAGGCGTCCCCTCTGTGGTTTTCTTATCCCAAATCCATAACCCTGGCTTAGTTATGAGGGAACATCAAGCAAATCAATATTGAGTATGTTCTACCAAACACTTTACAAGCACTTTTCAAAAGTGCCAAAGTCATACAAAACAAGAAAAGACAGAAACTTTCATTGGCGAGACTAGGAAGATATGTTGATTAAATGCAAAATGGTTTCTTGGATTCTAGCCTGGAACAGAAAAGAGACTCTAGTGGAAAAGTTGGAGAATCCCAAATTAAGATTTTTTTAATTAACAGTATGGAACAATATTAAGATAGGAGTTTTAGCAAATACCTTATGATTAAATAAGATGTTAACAGGGGAATCTGAGAAGGGCACATAGATGTCTCTGTATTATTTTCTAACTTTCTGTTAATCTAAAATTATTCTGAAATTAAAAATTAAAAACAGTCCTAAGATAGTATTCTTATGAATACTATCTTTTAGTTTTAGTTCCTATGTTAGAATAAATGCTTTCCCTATGAAGTGGGAAGTATTTGCTCTCTCCAGTAACTTTTATTCCTACCCTCCCAATATGCTAGAGGACACATACTCCAAGGGCAAGACTGACGGCATTCATGGTCGTAAAAAGGTTTACAAATAGGTCTGCAAGGACTGAACCCATAACCATAGCTAATAATTTCTCAGCCCTTACTATGGTTCAAGCACCTAGGGTGCTTAAAAAAGTACAGAGACTAGGGCCACATCTCAGAGGTTCAGATTCCATTGTTCTGAGGTGAACCAGGGCATCCATATTATTTTAAGATCCTCATAGGGGATTTTATTTTGTAGTCAGGTTTGAAACCCACTATATCTAATCGATTGAGGCATGTAGGAATTGGGTTTCCAAAAAGATGAGTGGGGAAAAAAAAAAACAAACCAAAATACTAGATGTTATCTTAGTTCCCCGAAAGATCTATCTGTGAATTTCAAGGGGGAAAAAAAAGCCAAATGTGATTGTTCTACTAATAGAAAAATTATGCATATATCACAATTACAGGATAGGTATGTGAAGGAACAGGAATATCAGGATTGCAAATAGAACTGTCCTTATAAATTGATGCTAATTTTTCTACTCGAATGAAATATAAAGAAAGGGGGAGAAGTGAGTCAAACCCCAGTGGAGGAGATGCATGAAAATGAGACTCCATCACATATTTTGCCCAAGGCTCCCTTATTAGCCTCATCCAATCAGGGTAGCTGTCTTTCCTTTATGGCTGGTATCCATTCAGATTAGTATTCAAAGATCACATTGTTATTGGTAAGTGACTTTCATAGCTTATTAGCTACAATGCATACTAATTCCAAGTGATGGAGAAGTGTTAATGTCAGAAAGAATTTGCACTTGAGTTTCTGCCATTTCCAGCTAACTTCTTGTGCCTCTGAATATGAAGGACTCCAGAGGAGAGAGAAAGAGGCAGGGTTGGAGAAGGAGAGAAGGAGGGAAGGAGGAAGAGAGTGGGGGGGGGGGGGAGAAATGATCTAGTTTTGGGTGGGGGGAAGGGCAGGTGGAACAGAACTCTCATGTGCAACCTTCTGTATTCCTAAACACATGTAAATCAGCTCTGATGGATTTAATAGAAAGGCAACTTTGCTTTCTTGTATTTTATAATCCAGAATTTATACATTTGCTTATTTTTAAAAATTTTTTAAATTTAATTTAATTTTATTTTTTTTCAGTGTTCCAAGATTCATTGTTTATGCACCACACCCAGTGCTCCATGCAATACGTGCCCTCCATAATACCACCACCAGGCTCACCCAAGCCCCCACCCTCCCCCCCTCCAAAACCCTTAGTTTGTTTCTAGAGTCCACAATCTCTCATGGTTTGTTTCCCCCTCCAATTTCCCCCAACTCCCTTCTCCTCTCCTTCACCCAATGTCCTCTGTGTTATTCCTCATGCTCCAAAAGTAAGTGAAACCATATGATAATTGACTCTCTCTGGTTGACTTATTTCACTCAGCATAACCTCTTCCAGTCCCATCCACGTTGATACAAAAGTTGGGTAATCATCCTTTCTGATGGAGGCATAATACTCCATTGTACATATGGACCATATCTTCTTTATCCATTCATCTATTGAAGGGCATCTTGGTTCTTTCCATAGTTTGGCCACTGTGGCCATTGCTGCTATGAACATTATGGTACACATGGCCCTTTTTTTCACTACATCTGTATCTTTGGGGTAAATACCCAGTAGTGCAATTGCAGGGTCATAGGGTAGCTCTATTTTTAATTTCTTAAGGAACCTCCACACTGTTTTCCAAAGTGGCTGCACCAACTTGCATTCCCACCAACAGTGTAAGAGGGTTCCCCTTTCTCCACATCCTCTCCAACACATGTTTACAGTCTTGTTAATTTTGGCCCTTCTAACTGGTGTAAGGTGGTATCTCAATATGGTTTTGATTTGAATCTCCCTGATGGCTAATGATGATGAGCATTTTTTCATGTGTCTGTTAGACATTTGTATGCCTTCTTTGGAGAAGTATCTGTTCATGTCTTCTGCCCATTTTTTGATGTGATGATCGGTTTTTTGAGTGTTGAGTTTGAGGAGTTCTTTTTTTTTTTTTTTTAAGATTTTTATTCATTTATTTGACAGAGAGAGAGATCACAGAGAGGCAGGCAGAGAGAGAGGAAGGGAAGCAGGCTCCCCGCTGAACAGACAGCCCGACGCGGGGCTTGACCCCAGGACCCTGGGATCATGACCTGAGCCGAAAGCAGAGGCTTTAACCCACTGAGCCACCCAGGCGCCCCTGAGGAGTTCTTTATAGATCTTGGATATCAGCCCTCTGTGTCATTTGCAAATATCTTCTCCCATTCCGTTCATTCATTTGCTCATTAACAGGGATTGGGAATCCTTACAGCTCAAAAAGTACTTTGGCTTTAACCCCTGACTTGATGACTTGATCCTAGATCTTAATGACAAGGTATTTTTTAAAAAACACCCTTAGATGGGCTGTACTGCATGTGTTTCATAGCTATCCGACCAATGTTTCCTGAGTGCCTGCTCTGTGCAAGGCCCTATTCTTAGTTTAGGGGGTTCCGTAATGTGCTGAATAGACAAATTGTTTGTTGTCATGGATTCTGACAATCAGAAGATACTTACATTTATAACCAAAATCAAATAAAACTGGAACATTCAGTTCACACCACAATTATCAGTAATTTCAGAGATACCATCTAAATGTTTTGCTCTAGGATGACTGTTTCACATGATCGCTTTTATATAAGGCTTTCTTACAGAATGCTCTTTCATTCACTCATTCGCTTGTTTATTCATTCATTTCTTCATGGCTGCCGTGTTTCATCAAATATTTGTGGAGCTTCTACCAGAGGAATACAAGCGTTGTTGAGAGCATGAGGTGTGCTCTGCTTTTCATTCTATCCCAGTGCACGTCACAGTGCTCTGTACATTGTGAGGTGCTGAGTAGTTGTGAGGAGATGGAACATTTACTACGTACTGGATTAACAAGTGTGCAGACAGGGCCCCAGCTGTTTGGGCTTCTTGCCTTAGTTAGCTTTTGTTTGTCTGAGTCTCTTCTCCCCCATGGGTATTTGTATTTCCCTCCAATTATATTGTTTTTTCTTCAGTAGCATCTCCAAGTACTCGTCTATGAAATTCTCCCAAATCCTGAGAGTGGTAAGAATCATTGAGATTATTTTAGTGGGAATTTAAAAAATAAACTATAGTCTGATGTTATGAGTCTAATAACCTGTTATAGTATGTTTTGGTTTGGTTAGTATTGTTTTTTGGTGAGATTTTATTTAGAAATCATATTTAATCCGGGTTGAAACTAGTATGTCTTACATGTGTGCTCAGAAAGGAGATATGAGAAGCCTTCTGATATAAGAAGTTACCATTTTAATGACTGGATTTTTCCAGAATTTAAAGGTAGGGAGCAATGTCTTTGGCCTTTGATACAGAGGTAAAGGGAAACAGGCACTTAACCTAATTTTATTTTTTTAAAATTTTTAAAAGATTTTTATTTGTTTATTTGACAGATCACAAGTAGGCAGAGCAGCAAGCAGAGAGAGAGGGGGAAGCAGGTTCCCCGCTGAGCAGAGAGCTCGATATGGGGCTCGATCCCAGGACCCTGAGATCATGACCGAAGGCAGAGACAACCCCCTGAGCCACCCAGGCGCCCCTTAACCGATTTTGTTCCTTAAGGAATACAGCCATTTACAATTAATTTTTAATCATTGCTGAAGAGTTTATGGGATTCTAATGCTTGAAACCCAAGGTCATCCCAGTATAGCTGAGGGCATTTACTTGAAACACCTGAGCAGAATTTTCACCCAGAGAACACTGAAATCTCTAGGAAAAGCTCTCCTTTACAAGTTGTATGGGGTCAGATCCACATTTGGAATAGGTGTATAGTTGGAGTGTGGCGGACAGAAGGAACTAGATACTAGCATTATTTCCATCTTTCATAGTAGAAGTTTGAGGGAGGCCTTCAACAGTAGCAGCTACTTCTCTGTTTGAAATAAACTTCTTCAGATTAACGTCGTAGTGACTTTGAGGAGGACGTCTGCTCAGAAAGGTGTGGAGCCTTATGTATCATTAAATCCAAGCGTAACTGAAATGTTTATGTTTGAGTATGTAATTTTCCTTTTTAAGGGCTTATGCTTCTGAATTCTCGGTGAACACCGAGTGTGTGAGGTTATCTTGCACTAAAGTGCATGCTATGTCCTTCACGAGAGCGGTAGGGAGGGTTCTGACATGCATGGGGTATCCCAGGCTCCACGACATCTCTGAATGTCAAGTTGAGTATCTTCGGAGCCGTCAGTGTGTGCAGGCGATGTCTCCGAAATGTCCTTGGCTGGTACGCTTGACCACCCTCACTTCTAGCCAGAAAAGAAGGACCTAGGTACAAGAAGGCAGCTAGGTACAGTCCCTTGATTCAGAGCTTACATTCCAACGTGCCCTCCCCATGGGGTCGTTCATTCATATAGTGAATGATTCTGTGGGGACTGCATATCACAGGAAACAGAGATCAACCCAAGGCTATCTCGTGATCCCCCTTGTTTCCTCCCAGGGATGCTGTTAAAATAGCCCAGGATGGTGATCTTATTTTCTGAAAGATTCAGAGAAAATGATAACCTATCATTTATTTATACCAGGATCATATGGTCTTGAAATAAGTTTGGGGATTTTTCATTCTGAAAAGAGAAACAATGTTGGCCAGTGATTCCTCACTGTCTGAACCCTGTGTTCTTTCCTTCTTTGCTTCCTGCCTTAATTTATCCTTTCCTTCATCATTTCTTTCCAGGAATGAATAAATGAATGCACTTTCTCTCCCCTATTTCTACTTTCCTTCTTTTAGCTTTCATTTTCATGCAAATAGGAGAGAGACAGAAAGAGAATGGCAGCTTCGATTCTTCATAAACTTTATGTGGTTCACCTCTGTCTCCCACAGGGCTTGTCTCTGCTTCCTGTGTCTATGTGTGAGATATGAGCCCTTATAATAAATTCTCCATCACTTAAGCTAGGTTGAGGGGGTTTCTGTTTCTTGAAAATAAATAGTAACCTATGACTGAGATGATATTCTATCCTGCAGCCTGCTCCTGGTTGTTCATGCCGCCAACGTGGACCACTTTTCATTTCAAGGAAACTCCTCGGGGCTGTAACAGGGATAGTAACCCTTTTTACACATGCATCGTGATTGCTTTTCATTACAGTGTTCTGTATGATTTAAAATTTAAAATATGAAGATATGTTTCCAAGAAACACAAGGGAAATACTAAAAGGAGGAAAGAAAATAAAATGCAATCACAATTCAACCACCCAGCGCCCCATTATTAACATGTTGGTAAGTTTCCACTCTGATTATTACTGTTATTGTTTGTTTCATTGATTTAGTCCCCACAAGTAATACATTTTCTCTCTTTAAAAATTTAAACTAAGAGCCTCAGAGTCCCCATTAAGGCACTCCGAATCCTGATTTTTGAGTCATTAGAGTGAGGCGGTTTTGTTGTGTAATCTTCCAGAATAATTCCCATACATTTACATACATATACAGGTGCTAGTGAAAATTATAAAATATCATTTTGTCTTGTGTATGTAACGTATTTGTAAATGCATTTTATTCTGTGCATATTATTTTACAACTTACTTTTTCACATATATTTTGTTCATTTCTTTAAATTCTTGCATAACAGTTCATACTTACATAGTAAATATTGCCTTCCCTATTATTAGATATTTATATTTTTAGCAGTTTTCTCAATTACAAGTAACACAGCAATACAATTTCTTGCAGACGCCTCTGTATGCAGATATGCAAGTGTTTGCCTCAGACTGTGCTTACAAGTAGGTCTTAAGATAGATACATTTTACTTTTAATTACCACTGTGAAGGTGTTTTCTTAAGTAGCTACAGTTTACATTTCCCAGCAGGGAATGAGTGGAAAAATTTCCTTATTTCCCCTCAACACTTTAGATCTTGAGCTTTTACCAATATAATATGCAAAAAAAATGATATAGTGTTGTATTTTAATTTCCCTGATTGTTATGGGAGTTGGATGTCTTTTCGTAAGTTTCTCGGTCATTGTATTTATTTTTATCCTGGGCCAAGTTTTCTACTTAACCTCTTGTGTTTTTCTTAATGATTACCAAGATCTTTAAATACTCTGGATTCTGATCCTTGGGGTTTATATATTTTACAAATACATTCTTCCAAACCAGGGCAGTCTCAGCTTTTCCTTTGTGTGGCTTGCCTTCTTGTCTTTCTGCTTTCGTCTTAAGCTTTTAACACTTGTTTAAATTCCTTTACTACCCCGATTCTACACTTTTTTCTACCAAAATTTTTAAATTATTTTTATTATTTAAATGCGTACATTGGGATTTTTTTTTTTTTTAGGATAAAAGCAACCAGTTCTTTTACCATACCTCATTAATTACTTTTGAATAATCTGTCCTTTCACTTATGATGTGATATACCTTTACTATCATTTTATGTTACATATACATGGATCTGTTTCTGAATTCTCAACTAAACTCTTTTCTTATACATGTACCACAATGTTTTAATCGCTCTGACTTTTATGACAGGGAAAGACCAGTTACTCATCAATCTAAATCTTATTCCTAAAAACACTGAAAACTAAATTCCAAGTCCCTCTTGGAGTTTGATTTTGGCCACATAAACTGCTTTGAGTCAATGGAATGTGGAGATTGCAACAAAATCTCAGAGTGATTCTTCTGCCTTCACATTCGAGGAATACTGGTGTACCCTCTTTCAGATCTGTCTGGAAATTATTTTGCCAGATCCTTGACTATCTTACTGTCTGTCATCCTTATGACAGAAATTTTATGATTCTGAATTGGTGACATGACAGATTAGAAAGAATTTACATACTTGTCACTATTTAGAAATGAGCTGACCAAGGGGAAGTGTCCAATCTACATTTGCTGTCTTAAGCTACTGAGCTTTATAGCAATCGGTGTTACCGATATAAGGATTTGTACCTTAGAGTGCAGGCATAAAATATACCTGAGAAATATTAAGTAATCAATACTTACTGTTATTATTATTTTTTAAAGTGCATTCAGAGTCACAAGTTTTTTGTGATACCCAGGGGAAAAAATGCTGAACTATTTCTTAAGAGTTTCAGATTTAAATTATTATTATTATTATTAAAGACTTTATTTATTTATTTGACAAAGATCACAAACAGGCAGAGAGGCAGGCAGAGAGGGCGGTGGGGAGCAGGCTCCCTGCTGAACAGAGAGCCCGATGCAGGGCTCGATCCCAGGACCCTGAGATCATGACCTGAGCCGAAGGCAGAGGCTTAACCCACTGAGCTACCCAGGCACCCCCAGAATTAAATTATTTTAAAATCAGTTGTACTGAGGCTCCAAAACCTCTCTTCTTTCTCCCTTACCGTTATCCCTCTCCCCACCAACAGCCCAAGGAAACCACTAATCAACATCATATCACCATAAATGTGTTTTGTCTTTTGGATTATTTCAAATAAATGAAGACAATTTCAACTCTTTTGTGGGTAGCTTTTTAAACTGAGCATCATGTTTTGAGACTTATCCAACTAATTGTATACATATTGTTCCTTTTTTTTTTTTTTTTGGTTCTAATATCATCGATTGTTGCATATCCTACTACTGGCTTATCGTTTACTGGTCTGGAAACATTCAGGTTGCTTCCAGTTTGGGCTACTATTACTTAAGATGCTGTGAATATTCAGGTACAAGTCTTTGATTGAAGATATGCTTTTATTTCACTTGGGTAAACAAGAGTAGCTTTCTTGGATTGTATGGTAAGCATACGATTTACTTTGTAAGAACCTGCCATGCTCTTTTCCAGAATGGCTATAATATTTTGCATTGCCACCAGCAATTTGTGAGTTTTGAGAGCAACACTTCTTCAAGACTTGACTTTGCCAGTCTTTTTAAGTAAGACCATTCTGCATGTATATCTGGTTTTCCTGAGGTTGTAACTTGCATTTGTGTAATGACTGAAAGTTGTAAGCTTCTTTTGTCTGTCAGCTATTTGTATCATTTTTAGCAAAGCATCTGTGCAAGTCTTCATCCAGATTTTTATTGTTCTAAGTATACATATTCTCCTTACTGAGTTGTAAAAATTATATATCCTGGATACCAATCAGATCAAACTATTATGGATATTTTCTCCCAGTCTGTGGCTTCAGCTCCATTTCTTTTTTTTTTTTTTATTTTCTTTTCAGCGTAACAGAGTTCATAGTTTTACACCACACCCAGTGCTCCATGCAATGCATGCCCTCCACAATACCCACCACCTGGCTCCCCCAACCTCCCACCCCCCGCCCCTTCAAAACCCATTTCTTAACGATGCTTTTGGAAATTCAAGAGTTTTAATTTCATTGAAGTCTAATATAACATTAATGATTTGTGCTTCAGGATTAATATTTGTTCATCTCAAGATAGCAAAGATTTCCTTACTATGGTTAGTCTAGAAATGTAATGGTTTTATTTATTTATTTATTTTTATTGTGTTATGTTAGTCACCATACTGTACATCATTGGTTGGTTGGGTTTTTTTTTTTTTTCTTTTCAGTGTCACAGTATTCATTGTTTTTGCACCACACTCAGTGCTCCATGCAATACGTGCCCTCCCTAATACCCATCACCTGGCTCCCCCAACCTCCCACCCCCCCACCCCTTCAAAACCCCTCAGGTTGTTTTTCAGAGTCCATAGTCTCTCATGGTTCACCTCCCCTTCCAATTTCCCTCCACTCACTTCTCCTCTCCATCTCCCCATGTCCTCTGTGTTATTTGTTATGTACCACAAATAAGTGAAACCATATGATAATTGACTCTCTCTGCTTGACTTATTTCACTCAGCATAATCTCTTCCAGTCCCATCCATGTTGCTACAAAAATTGGGTATTCATCCTTTCTGATGGAGGCATAATACTCCATAGTGTATATAGACCACATCTTCCTTATCCATTCGTCCGTGGAAGGGCATCTTGGTTCTTTCCACAGTTTGGCGACCGTGGCCATTGCTGCTATAAACATTGGGGTACAGACGGCCCTTCTTTTCACTACATCTGTATCTTTGGGGTAAATACCCAGTAGTGCAATTGCAGGATCATAGGGAAGCTCTATTTTTAATTTCTTGAGGAATCTCCACACTGTTCTCCAAAGGGGCTGCACCAATTTGCATTCCCACCAACAGTGTAAGAGGGTTCCCCTTTCTCCACATCCTCTCCAACACACGTAGTTTCCTGTCTTGCTAATTTTGGCCATTCTAACTGGTGTGAGGTGGTATCTCAATGTGGTTTTAATTTGAATCTCCCTGATGGCTAGTGATGATGAACATTTTTTCATGTGTCTAATAGCCATTTGTATGTCTTCATTGGAGAAGTGTCTGTTCATGTCTTCTGCCCATTTTTTGACATGATTATCTGTTTTGTATATGTTGAGTTTGAGAAGTTCTTTATAGATCATCATTGGTTTTTGATGCAGTGTTCCAAGATTCATTGTTTGCATATAACGCCCAGTGCTCCATGCAATATGTGCCCTCCATAATACCCACCACCAGGCTCACCCATCCCCCCACGCCCATGCCTCCAAAACCCTCAGTTTGTTTCTCAGCGTCCACAGTCTCTCATGCTTTGTCTCTGCCTCTGATTTCCCCTAATTCACTTTTCCTTTCCTTCTCCTAATGTCCTCCATGTTATTCTTTATGCTCCACAAATAAGTTTTAGATTTTACATGTATGTCCATGATCTGTTGGGTACTTTTTCTATCTGGGGTATATGTCACATAATCTTCTTTTTTTAAAAGATTTTATTTATTTATTTGACAGAGAGATAGAGAGCACACATACTCAGAGTGTCAGGCAGAGAGAGAAGCAGGCTCTCTGTTGGGCAGGGATGCGGGGCTTGGTCTCAGGACCCTGGGATCATGAGCGAGCCGAAGACAGACATTTCACTGCTTGAGCCACCCAGGCACCCTGTCACATGATGTCCTATTGGCATTTTTGCCTTATGGATATTTAGTACCTCCAGCATGATTGGTTGAAAAGATAGTTTTTCCCCATTGTGAACTTCATGCGAAATCAACTGAAAAAATATGAGTTTATTCTTGAGATATCAGTTCTCTTTTATCAATCTGTAGATCTTGATTATTCTAGTTTTATTTTAAATCTTGAACTCAGGCAGTATAAGTTCTCCAACTTCATTCTTTTTAGAATTTTTTTTACCTATCCTTTGTCCTTTGAATTTATGTATAAATATTGCAATAATTTTATCAGTTTCTATAAAAATTCTGCTGAGTTTTAAAATTGAAATTGTGTTAAGTTATGGTTCGCTTCCACATGTTCACAGTCGCTCTAAAATTCTGACAAATTGTCAGATCCATAGGCTTGCTCATTCTCGTCTTTAGTCCCTTTGGCAATACCACAGGTATTGTGTTGCTTGTGTTTTTTCACCAGGAAGCACATAATATCCCATTCTGTTTTCATGCAATCAGCAGCTGCTGAGTGTAAACGCTCAGCATTGGGGCTGCAAAATAGTGATACTGTAGTTTAAAAATTAGTTTTATTTCCTGATTAAAATACTTTACAAAAGATGTTTACTCTATTTGATTATAAAATATTCATACCAGGAAGGCAAGATAAATACTTTGTTTTACTTTATTTCAGTTTCAAGTTAATGAATTGGTTCCCTGTTATTCTCTAAGCATAAACAGTTAGCTTTCAGAAATTGTGTTATTAATTCATGTATTTCAAATATATTTGATGGGTTTTAATAAATTGAATTTTTTTTATCCTTTTGGAAAAGCTAATACCATCCTTGGGTATTTATTTTATAAATTCCATTTCACAATGTGAATTGTTAAGATGAAGTACCCTGAAAGAGGTAATTGTCAGAAATTTCCAGTTTTACATGGAGTCACTGAATCCACTGGTTAAAAATATATGGTGGTAAGGGGTGTGTGTTAGTGAACCAAATGCCATAAATTACATTCCTGGTGAAAACACGTTATCACTCATAAGGTGGATGCGAGTTTCCTTTTTGTTCTTTCTGGTAAATTGCTTCAGAAAGTAGTCTAGATTCTTCCAGACACCAATGCCTTGTGGATTTTTAAATACTGAATGTAAAGGCACACTTTTAGGTAGTTTCACCTCAAATTTTATGGATTAAAGAGACCAACACCCCCCCCCCCCAAACACTTGTTATCTTGAGATTGTGAATACAAGACTTCTTTACCACTGTAGTTATGTTTGTAAGCCAAGTCATGGGTGCTGGGAAATGACTATATTTCAGATGACTGCAGGTGTATTCTGCCAAGAGAGCAAGAGAAGGAAGGAACAATATGTTGATAAAAGCCAATTATACTGGTCTGTAAATAATGATAACAAAAGTCTTCTCTTGCGATTTCTGTTTATTTCTACTTTAGACCTTCAGACTAGGTGGAACTTCTGGTACTAGAAAATTCACACTTTAGCTTTTCTGAGTTCTGCACTGCAATTATTTTGAAGGAAATTCCAGTGCTGGACAACATGATTTGGATGCCAGATATCCCCCGTGGAGCCATGATTGTTCTATCACAACTTCCCAGGTTGGGGGTCACACATTTTTATAAGCTAGACAAATAAACAGAAGTAGAAAAAACATATTAATAGGTCTAGAGATGAAGATTATTTTGTACTCAGAAGGCTTCTAATTTCTGATGTCTTAAACATTTTCGTAAGTCATTGTTTCTTTTTGAATACCTTTCTAGAATTTCATTGACTTCAACCTACTGCTCTTATGTGTAGATATTACTTCATTTCATCCATCCATCAATTCATCCATGCTTAATTATCATTCCAAATCCATACCTATTCATATTTTAATAGTTTTGAAAGTACAACACTGTTTTTTATTTCTGTACCTGTTTATACATGTGGTTTTGTGTGTGTGTGTGTGCATGCGTGTATTAACCTCTTGGTATTTGTATGTATATTCATTTGTATGTGGGAGTTAAAATGAGTATCTATCTATCTGTCTCAAGTCTAACCATTTATATATGTATGTATGTAAATGTATTTCTATTATATTTGACTATGAATGCACATGTATATATTTTTAAAATTTTATTTATTTATTATAGAGAGGAGTGAGAGAGCGTGAGAAGAGAGGTCAGAGGGAGAAGCAGACTCCTATGGAGCTGGGAGCCTGATGTGGGGCTTGATCCCAGAACTCCAGGATCATGACCTGAGCTGAAGGCAGTCGCTTAACCAACTGAGGTGCCCCAGAATGCACATATATTTTTATCATAGATATGCACACACGTATGGAATAAAATCAATATAACCCTTATCCCATATCTAATATTAGTTGCATAGATCTCTAATTTTATTGGTATTATTTAAATTTTTACTTAATAATGAATACCTAAGAATACAATGCCCAAACTAAGAACTAAAATATTGCCAATAACTTTTATCTACCTATGTGCTCCTCTCATGACACATCTTCCTATACAACCTTCAACCAGATATTGAGTTTATGGTCTTTTACACTTCTTTTTAGTTTATTCCTTCCCCCCACCTCCAAGTGTTTTTATTTAAATTCCAGCTGGAGTACATACAGTTAGACCTTTTTACATCATAATTTATAGAGAGAATTTTATTGCTAGTTTTGGAACTTTATGTAAAGAACCTATTATATGTTTCTTCTAAGGCTTACCTTCTTTACTCAGCATTCCATAATTAAAATTTATCTGCGTTGTATGTAGATGGAGTTTGTTTATTCTCAATCCTGCATAATATTCCAATGGGTGACTGTACCAAATGCATTCATTTTCTCTCAATGGACATTTCCTTTTTTCCCAGGCTGCTCCTGTTATGCACAAGGCAAATACAAATTCTTGCACACACCTATGCTAATGTTCGGCCAGACAGTTAGGAAGGAGAGAGATGCCAGGTCACAGTGAATGTTTCCTTTAAACAGGAAAATTTGTACTTAAATTTCCTATGAAAACAGCAGCAGGAAATAACAGTTTTATTTATTCCCTTCCAATCTTTATGCCTTTATTTATCTTATTCCAATCTCAGACTTCTAATACAGTGTTAAATATAAGCAGTAAAGTTGGGAATCCCTTTCTTGTTCTTAAATCTAGGGGGAATGATTCCAGTATTTCCCCATAATTGTGCATATTGTAGGGGGTTTTGTTGTTACCTTGCATCAAGTTAAATTAGTTTCCTGTTTTTAGCTTGTTGAATGAGTCTTTAATTTTATCACATTTTTTTCTGTGTCGAGATGAGCATATGGCTTTTTCTACAATCTGTTAATGCAGTGAATTACATTTATACATTTTCTTATATTAAAATATTGTTGCATCCCTGAGCTAAATCTAACTTGTTCATGGTGCATTTTTTGAGAGAATTGAGTTTTCCTTTGCTAAAACAGGCATACCTTGGAGATACTGCGGTTTTGGTTCCAGACCACTGCAGTAAAGTGATTATCACAGTGAAGTGAGCCAGATGAATTTTTTGGTTTCCCAGTGCACATAAAAGTTACATTACACTATACCACACATCACTATACACTATGCTGACATAATACACAATAGTGTGTCTAAATAAATGTACAAACGTCAACTTAAAAAAACTTTATTACTAAAAAATATTCATCATCATCCAAGCTTTCGGTGATCACTGATCACAGATCACTAATAATGTAAAGGTTTGAAATATTGTGACAAGAACCAAACTTTGACAGACAAAGTGAGCAAATGCTATTGAAAAAAATGGCGCCGCCAGACTCTCTGGGCGCAGAGTTACCACAGACCTTCAATCTGTCAAAAATGCAGTATCTGTGAAGTGCAATGCAGTGGGGAGTGCCTGTATTCTGTTTAGGATTGTTGAAATCATGAGGAAAATAGGCTATAATATGTGTTATTTTATTTATTTGATCTAGTTTTGGGCAGTATAAGTCAGGATGTTTTATCCTGTGCCACAGCTAAAGTGCTCCTAAAATTTAAGTGATTAATACATCATAGTTTTGTTTAGTGCTTATGCTACATGCTCATCTCATACATACCAGTCACACAGGCCTTAGGATGACAGAGCTTTCACCATCTGGAACGTGGCCAGTCACCTGGGAGAGAGGGAATTACAAAGCATGCACTTACTGTTAAAGACTTTTTTCTGGCCGTCACACAAATCATAGCTACTCATGTTTTCTTAGCCAAATCCTGGTCAAATGGCCATGGCTCTCCTCAAAAGAGTGGGCCACTGCAATCCTCTCAGGCTTGGAAAAGGGAAATAACTAAAAGATTGGTAAATAGCCCCAATAACAATCACAGTTCACAATTCTGGTAAGAAAATATTTAGTCCTGTCTCTACCCCATACAAAACATGCAGCCCACCGAAGGGAAGCAAGGCATAAGTTCTTCCTAGTCATGATGTCAATTCCACAGCCCAGAGTTTCTAAGGAAGTTGGTGGTTTTTGTGCAGTTGACTTGATGTTAGGTCTGGATGTGGCTTTTCTAGACTTTGAAGGCCTATGAATGTCTCCAAAATCTAATATCCAGTAATGGAGCCAGACTAGATAGCTGTAGGAAACATTCTGGCAGAAAAACAACTGGGGCCACATAGTATACACTAGTCCCACATAACCCAGTCTTTCAGAACCCAGTTCTGAAAAGCTGTATTAAGGATTCCCCCCACTACCTGGAGGGAGTGATTCTTGAATAGGCTCTAGTTCACCTCCTTGGGCATAGCTAACTTGTCCAGTTTTCTCCCTGGATTCATACTCTGTGTAATTCGTTTGTTTGTTTTACATTATCCTCCTTGTCTGAATCTGAATCCAATCTGAATTGGACATCATTTGTTTCTGTTTTTTAGAAATAGTTCATTGGAGGTCTTCTTAGAACGTGGCCGACTCTCCCAGCTCACTTCTTGCCTATTTACCGTGGGGAGCCCCAGGATGTTTTTAAATATCAGGTAGTCGTGATTTATTTTAGTCTAGGCTGTTGATTCTTTTGACAGCACAATTCTCTAAAACATATTTTTGCCTTTTCTATCTTACTGCAGTCAGCTCTGTGAGTGATGGCCAAACCCAAGTTTCTTTTTTTTTAATTTTTATTTTTTAAGATTTTTTTTTTAATTTATGAGAGAGAGAGAAAAAGAGAGAGAGAGGGAATGAGTGGGGGGAGGAGCATAGGGAGAGGACAAAGCAGACTGTCCACTGAGCAGGGAGCTAAGACGTGAGGGTTCATCCCAGGACCCTGAGATCATGACCTGAGAAAAGGCAGATGCTTAACTGCCTGAGCCACCTAGGCACCCCCCAATTTTCTTTTGAGTCATGAATCTTACTGATAATTTCTTGGCTTTCTCTTCCCCTTGCCTCTTTCTCTTTCTGTACTTAGCCATGGATACTTGGTGTCTGTATGAATGCCTCATCGCACCTGCTAAGTAGTTTCTCCTTTTGCCAAAAATTTAGCCACCGAGTAATTCTGACCCTCACCCTTCCAGTCTGTGACAAATTGTCCTCACAATCTGCCATATAACCCATGTATTTAAGGTTGTTCTATGGCAGTCCCTATGACAAGGTTCTTGTATCTGTACCCATCAGCATGGGCCTAATTTTGCCATGGTAGCAAACAATCCCCAAATATTAGTGGTTTAAAATAAGAAAGTTTTATTTCTTGCTTATGATGTGGTGTTGGTTGAGACTCTTCTCCACATCATCCTCACTTGGAGATGCAGGAGGCACCACTAATCACTCTGGCAGGGGAAGGAGAAGGTTGCAAGTCACATGCTGGCTCTTAGTGGTTTTCACTCTCAAGTAATTGACTAAAGGGGACCATAAATGCTTCTGTCTCATGCCAGCAGGTGGGAAGGTATAGTATTACCATATGCCTGAAAAAAGAAAAGAACACAAGAAATTATCATGTTGTCTACTAAATGTATTACCTTTTTTTTCAGCTGAAGAAGCATGGGGGAAAAGAATTAGATGTAAATGTTGGCTGAGATTGTTCTAGCTCTGACCACGCAAGAACCCTCAGGCTAATGTGAGCATTTGGTTTTTCTAATAGATGGGGTCCTTTGGGAACATCAAGGCATTAGGCCCGATAACAGTAAACATTCTCAACACCACACTAACTCATTTTATTCTGATTCATCCTCATTGGATTTTCCTCTACTAAATCAACTTTTATGAAGCTTGATCACAAGGAAAAAAAAAATGCACCAGCTATGGAAATATTAACATTCTGTCCCTTTATGGTCATAATTCCCAGTGAAATTTAGTGAATCAGCATTCTGCTTTTCTATTTTGTGTGAGATTTGTTAAACATGTGTTGCATCACCAAAGCTGATCAGCTTTGCCACACTTTGATCAAACTCAGAAAAGTGGTAAATTCTAAGGAAAATTGCTTAGCAAATCCAGAGGCAGAGAAAATCAACCTGACATTATCTGTCTTAACCAGAGACCACAAGGAACTATTTCTAAAAAACAGAAACAAACAACAAACACGACTTTGTATTTCTTTCCTCTTCAAAAGACTCAGAGTGAAAACCATAAGAGAAGGAATCTTGGAAGGAAGAAGCTTCCAACTGTGGTTGGTACAGAATTGGCTAGAGGCATCTGCTTGCGGGGGAAAAACTGGACCCTAGATTGGACGCTACAGTTAAAAATAAAGCTAGAAACCAACACTAGTACAAGGCACAGTGCTGAGTTGCTGAGTCCAGTGAAAATCAGACCAGGCTGATGGAAGAGGCCAAGAGAGGACCCAGGACAGACCTGAGCACACACCATGGTCCTTGTCCCCACTGGCTTTTTTGTTGGGCCTTAATGCACAAGTTCAGCCTTACTTCATGGATTTTGTATTGGTCATTACCTCTGCCTGGAATGCTCTCTCACCAAATTTTCCATCTTAAGTACAAATCTGGCCAAGAGACAGGAAAGCAAATTCTGGCTGTGCTGGCGAGATTCTGTGTGTTCTTGTACCGTCAGAGTGATAACAAATCTTCAACACTCATTGAATGAGTATGATAGCAAAGAATGGCCAAATCATGTGTTCCTTGCTTAGAAGAGCAGGCTGCTTGGTTGCTAACTTGGCATATTAGCACAAGAGACAGAGGAACAGACAGAAACCTATAGAGGTAATATTTTTGTAGATTAATCTTAGCTAATACTATAGTAAAACAACAAAAAGTGAGAGGCAGGAAGTCCTGAGTTTGCTGATCTTGGTCAGTAGATGGTAAATCAATGCTAAGTGATCACACAAAGTACTTCCTCCATGAGTGGCTTCAGCGCAAGTGAGGAAAAATTCTTGCCAGCCTGGAGCAGCGTGTGGATTTGGAGCAGCATGAGATCGAGGATGAATGTGTGTTCTAAGATATCAGAGTCTTCCAGTTTTCTCCACTAAACTTTTTCTAAAAAAGATTATTTATTTTAGGGGCACCTGGGTGGCTCAGTGGGTTAAAGCCTCTGCCTTCGGCTCAGGTCATGATTTCAGGGTCCTGGGATCGAGCCCCACATCGGGCTCTCTGCTCAGCAGGGAGCCTGCTTCCTCCTCTCTCTCTCTGCCTGCCTCTCTGCCTACTTGTGATCTCTTGTCTGTCAAATAAATCAATAAAATCTTAAAAAAAAAAGATTATTTTAGAGAGAGCATTCACGGCACGGGGAAGGGCAGAGGGGAGGGAAGAAGCTTCATCATACTCCTTGCTGAGCACACAGCCCAACATGGGGCTCAGTCTCACTACCCTGAGATCGTGACCTGAGCCAAAATCAAGAGTTGAAGCTTAACTGACTGAGCCACCCCCGAGCCCCTCTACTACTAAGCATCTGTAACCATCCCTCACAAAGGACAACCTCCATTTAGAGGTGAGAAGCAACCAAAACTGGATGGTCTTTCATGCCCATCAGACTGCGAATTAAAAAAAAAAAAAAAAAAAAAGAAACATATCAAAAAAGAGAGAGGTATATTGCCAGACATCTGAAAAGTGTAGACCAGCGGTTTTTCACAAAGAAAAAGAATTTGTTAAGAAAAAATGAAAAGAATTGTTTAAGTTTCCTAAGAGACTGATGATTAGAGACTATGAGGCCAGAGCGTCTGACTCTGGGCAGCTGGTTTTGTCCAGCTCCTGTGAGTGTGATCCCAGCTTCTCCAATCACCTGTCCTCCTGTCCCTCCACAGGGGAGTGGGAAGGTGAAAGCACTATGAGGAGAGCTGCCAAAGATGGCTGGACACAGAGAAGAATATTTCATGAAGTCTCCCAGCTCTGTGCTGAAGTTCTAGACTGAAGTGATAATCCCCTCTGTACAGAGGGATTTGTGGTGAGCAAGAATCAAAGCAAAGCTGTGCTGTTAATGGGACTAACTCTGGACGCCACTGTAATAGTTCCTGGAAGCCGGTCCTCTCATGGGTGTATACACTACTCCTTGCTGCAGGGCACTGTCCTCCCTAGATCCAGTTGCAAAGTTAATTTGGAAAGTTGAAAGCTTCTTTTTGTTCTGCCGGATTCTCAGGGAGCCCTCCATGGCCTTTTGCTTTGACTATGTTCCCCTTTTACCAGAGGGCAGCACTGCATAAATTCTTGCTTTTCCCCATAGCGTGCTGTTGGGTCGCATTTACTGGCAAATGAAGGACAGGTCACATACTGAGCAGAGTCACCATTTGAGGCTAAGGTGCGCTTCCAGTTGCCTTAATAGAAGTACTCAAGTCTCTTGGGTAGATGGCTAGAATGCCTACAGGAGAAGAGGGGTTCCTGTTTTCATTTGAAAACTTTATGATTAAGAGAACATTTAAAAACGGAAGCTTTTGGCACCCATAAAAAATGTGGCTGTGGTTGTTGACTACTTTCCTGGGTGGATGAGACTCTTACTATTGTAACTTAATGTGTTCCTTTACCCCCAAGCTGAGGCCATCCTTCCCTAGAGGGATGGCTCTGGGCTCAGAAGATATGACTCTGGCTTCTGTGTAATGTAAATGTATGCATCTGTTTCAAGCAACTTTAATGTTTTTGATTGGTTTGTATCTCATAGCTCAGTAGCTGATAATAAAGTTAAAAATTCTGTGCAAAAAAAAAGATATTGAAATTTTAAAAAATTAAATAAAAAAATAATTGCCTTGGGAAAAATAAAAGAACTCAACATACCCAAGCTCTCAAATAACAGATGAAATAAGGAGATAAAAATTTAGCTTTCAATTCTCGGAGGAAAAAACAAAAGAGATAAAAAGCACTTGTCATAGAAACGGAAGTCACACTGGAAGGGGGGCAAAAAAGGAACAGAGTAGTTAAACTTGTAGTTAAAATTGTTGTTGGTTTTTTTTTTTTACAAAGAAAACCCCAGGCCTAGACGGCTTCACTGGGGAAGTCAACCAGTCATTTCAGAAAGAAATAATCATTCCATACAAACTCTTCCAGAAAGCTGAAGTGACAGGAGGCCCCCATCTTAGTCTGCTCATGCCACCATAAAAAATACCATAGACAGGTGGCTTAAATAACAGATATTTATTTTTCACAGGTCTGGAGGCTGGAAGTCCACGGTCAAGGTGCTGGCAAGGTAGGCTTCATTCTGAGTCCTCTTCTCTTGGCTCGTAGGGGGCCAGCATCTCATGGTACGTGCATGGGAAAAAGAGAGAGACAGAGAAAGCCCACTGGTGCAATATCTCTGGTGTCTCTTCTTGTAAGGGCATAAACTTCATCATGAGGACCCTACCCTCATGTTCTTATCTAATCCTAATTACCTCCCACAGACCCCATCTCCAAATACCATCACCCTAGGGGTTAGGGCTTCAGCATATGAATTTGGAGGGGACACAAACATCCAGCCCATAACACCTCCCAAACTAAATCTGTAAAATCAATATTACCCTGAAACCAAACTACACAGACATTGTAAGAAAAGTACAAATAAATATCCTTTATGAGCACAAATGCAAAAAATCTATTAAATTGAGTCTAATAATATATAAAAACATAATAACATCGTGATCAAGTGGAACTTATCCCAGGAATACAAGAGTTTGTAATTTAAAGTCTCCATCGATTCAAATCACCATACTAACAAACCGAAAAAGGAGATGTCTGATACTCCCAATAGAGGCCGAAAAGCATTTGAACAGATTCAGCTTCCATTTGCGATAACAACTCTTAGCAAGCTAGAACCAGAAGGATACTTCTGCATCCTGATAAAGGATGTCTACAACAAACCTACAGCCCATCGTTCTGTGTTATGATTTTGGCTCTGACTTCAGGACTGTATTCCATTAACATTCATCTAGCTGTTCAATCAAAATGGATGGATTTCATTTTATATAAATGCTACCTCAGTGAAGCTGGACAAAAGTCAGGTTATAAAATCTCTCATGCAGAATATTCTTTTACACTGCTTGCTTGTAGCTATTATCTGGTCAACACTTCTATATTTCTATTGAAAGGGTCTTCACAAGCGCACAGGCACAGAAATGATTCCATTTTAAAACACCACAATCATGTTATTCCATTCATCAAGACAAATAGGTGTCCTTGTAGCTTCTTCCTAGGAATCTTTGTCCTATTTTCTTCAGTGACATTGTCCTGCCAACAATTCCTCATATTTTGTTGTTTTAAAGAACTTTCTCAATGTGATAACATTTTTATGCATCGACAATGTTATGACACCCTTTTCTACGTATACTCCACACCTTTCTTCCTCATTATTTTATTTATCCCTCAATAAACTCAATAAGCAAATGCTCCTCATAACTTCCAACTGCTTCTCTCCTGGAAAGTTTTACCCACTTGATTTACACTGCCTCAACAGAATGGTTAGCAAGACTGTCTTATCACTGTTACTGATAATGCCCCCATGCAGAACCCGAAGTCTCACTGGAACTGAAGCTGGCAGAAGCTATTGATATTTTTATCCAGCTGTAGGTGAGACAACAGAGATGTCAACAGGAAGAGCTGGTGAAGGGCGAGCTGGACTTGTTCATGCAACACAGATGAAGAGTCAAAAGAGTGTGGTCCCTGGTACAAAAAAAAAAAAAAAGAAAAACAGGGGACGTAAAGGAAGTGTTATGAAATCCAGGGAGAGAACTAACCTGAGAACAGAAGAATGCAAATAAGACTGAGCCAAGAATCACAGAGCACTGTCTACAAAAGTAGAAGACAGTGGGACTGAGGAGGCAATGAATCACTGGAATCTTCAGAATCATACAAAAGTGGAGAGGATGCACTCCCAGGGATTAAGCTTGGGACTGTGTGCCTAGGGAAAGGCATTATTTGCAGATAATGCCCTCCAAGTCTCTATCTACAGTCAAGAGATTTCATGGACTATTACCCCTACATGCTTGAACCCACGTAGGTCATGCTGACCCAGAAAGCCTTTGGGCCATGAAACAGGTGATAGATTATAGAATGAGGGGAAGAGAGCCAGGACAGCATCATAAAATCAATCCATTCACTTTAATCCTCATGCCACCCATGTCCAAATCAGGTGTCTTTCCTACTTTCAGTTTTTGCTTCTACCCTACATTGTACCTATTGTTCTTGGTCCCACATTATGAAACCTTGTTACTGGCTCTCACTTGCTCCTCTCCTAAAGCAGTTCCATGGATGGTAGAACCTTGTGCATCCTTGACTTCTGACCCAGCTTAGTTCTCACCTCATGATGGCTGCGGACATCACCCATTGACAAGAGGCCTTGTTTGGAAGACCTTTCTAAGACCTGCAGAAAGTGCTTGGGAGAGGTATGTCTTCATTGTTAAATTTATTTATTTATTCATTATTTTTTAAATATTTTATTGACTTATTTGAAAGAGAACAGAGGAAGCGGGAGAAGCATGCTCCTTGTTCAGGGGGACAAACATGGGATACCCTCCCAGACCCTGGGATCATGACCTGAGCCAAAGGCAGACACTTAACCAACCGAGCCACCCAGGCTCCCCTGCTATTAAAATTATTATAAATACGGAAAAGAGTTTTAATAGTATGTCAGAATCCAACAGAATACATTTTAGGCAACTGGGCTAAGAGCTCTTGTCAAATTGGGTATAGAAGGTTGCCCCAGAATTCACTTGAATAACATGAAATTCTGAATACAATAGGAGAATATGAATTAGGACTGGAAGAGCAGCTCTCATCTGAGAAGCTGTAGAGAGTTCAGAAATGCTAAGAAGCCTCAGAGAACCTTTGGGTTCTTTGTTCTCCCCCTTGCTCCACAAGGTGCACCTAAACTTGGCTTAAAATGCCACCGTTCATCAGTCTTCTTATTAATATTTTTCCTATTTTGCCATTTTTATGAGTTCTGGTCATACTTAATCCTATTGCAGAATCCACTGGCTAGTAGATTGCTCCAGTTGGGAGAGACGTTTCCCTGCAGTTAGTCGATTTCACTGTCCACACCCGAAGCCCAGCAGCCATGAGGATTAGGGCACCTTCCACTGGTCTTTGTGCAGACTCGTGCCTGTGAGGCTGTTTATTGAATTGTAGCCCTTGTGTCTAAGGAATGTGCTTTCTGATTGGATGAAAGATACTATTACTTGGTCTCCTCCACACCCCAAACATACTCAGTTTCCATGATAAAGGTTGGGTAAGGCAGTGTTTGGATAATACAGAAGGCATGAATGTACTAGAAGACTGAGGCCGTGATAAATATCCAAAGCGCTTCACGGTGAGTTAGCCACGAGAGACCCTGCCTCCTCTTTCTGAGGGACGTTTTGTAGTTTTACTCCAAAAAATGAAAAATATATGCAGTGGATAGTGAACTGGAACAGGTATTTAAAGGAATAATTTATTGCTATCAAGGGACACAAAAACCCAGCCAGGAGGCCACAGTGTGGTTTCTGCCTCTTCATTCCAAAGTCAGCTGAGACTATCACATAGTAAATCTATTTGTGATAAAAAGTATATATTGTAGCTCCAGTTCCACTATTAGTTCCACTAAAAGAAGTGATTCTTTGGAAGGGAGAAGGTAGGAGAGAACCACAGAGAGGAACATTCCAACCTTGTGAGAGCAAAGGGAAATGCCTGCAGCGATCTAAAGTTACTATTCTATTGATGTCTAAAATAAATGCACCCTCCCTGAGCAGTGGTCTGTGACAAAGCTGGGATTGTGGTTGCAAAGCCCGATGCTGCCGGCTGTTTTTCCTATTCCATTTCGAGAAATTGTGTTGTTATGATGCCACAATGCTCACAGACGGTTCTAGACAGTTTGGTGGAAGTTAGTTGAGTATCAGTCCTGCCTCACAGGCCCCCGAGAATAACTGCAGAACAGAGGCCATGGTTAGAGGGTGGAATTCAGTGACCATTATTCCTGCTTATGTTATTAATTAGGGGCAAACTCCATGTAACCAGATGTGCCAAGGAGCCGTGATTAATGTAGCAGAGAGAGCCGTTCAGTATCTGCAATTTATACGCACGTCAGTTCCCGGTCATTCCCAGAAACTGTTAGTAACCGTAGAATCAAGAACTGAAAATTAGAACCCACGGTCAGATTTTTCTCATTTCCCACCCTCTGCGCAGGACCTGCTGGAAGGAGTTACTGAGGGAGCACAGAAGAATAGTAAAACTATTAATCCATACATGCACCGAGTGCTCAGCTGCTTACAGAACACATACATACATCCTTCCTTAGCCTTCACATACATACATACTAGCCTTAGCCTTAGCCTTCACGACCATATGAGACAGACCACCAATATTACTGCCATTGCTTACAAATAAGAGAAATGAGATTTGGCAGCCACAAGTCACTTGCCAGGATCCCATGGTTTCCAAACAGTGGAACTGGAGCTACGATGTATATATATATATATATATATATATATATATATATATTTTTTTTTTTGTAAGTTCGGGGGACTACCTACACCAGACTAAAAAAACGACCAGCTAGCTCCACAATTGGGAAACACCCATCCATTATTAGGCAGAGTCATTTCTGAATGCCACATTATCTTGGGGGAGCCTTCGCTCTCTGTCCATTCCGAGCACGGGAGCAGAGGGAATTTTGAGCATTTGATGTCTCTGAGAGCCGCACTCCTGAGAACATGGGCCACAGAACTGGTGCTGGTCGCCTGTTTATAACGGGTGTGTAGTCTGATAAGTACCAAAATTGAGAGTAAGTGTTTGGGAAATTTTATGGCAGTTTGACAGCGTAATCTTAATGTCTGTCGAATAATAGAAAAGAGGGAGACTTGACTTTCAAATGTTCTTTAAAAAAAAGTTTTATTTTTCTACTCATTTGTCCTTATTGTATTTTACAAAAGGGTGAGTCCGCAACTGATTTGTGGAGGAGAATGGTCCCTCCTGCAGATTTGCCTGAGAATCACTGCTGTAGGGAATGCTCGCTCTGCCCTGCCCCAGGGCCAGTGTTCACATTCCTGGGGGTGTCCTTAGTGGGCTTTGCTCCTCTGTTAAATCGGTTTCTCATGGATTCTGTCTGAGGGGTCCCTTGGCATTATTTTCTGGAGAAATCTGAGTTTATAGAAGCACGTCCTGCAGGGTCTGTCATAAGAGGGGCTGTGTTTTCCGTTGCTGCATCACAAATCAGCACACATTTAGTGGCTTAAAAGAACACTCATTTATTATCTCACGGTTTCTGGAGGTCAGCAGGCTGAGCACCACCTGAGTTCTCTGCTCAAGGTCTCACAAGGCTGATAGCAAGGTGTTGGCAAGGATGTGGGTGCCTCTGGAGTGAGAGGCGCTCTTCCAAGCTTGTTCCGGTTGTTGGCAGGATTCAGTTTCCTGTAGGACGGAAGCCCCGTTCCCTTGCTGGCTGTCCTTCCCTTGCTGGCTGTCCGTGCAGGTTACCGCTGGCTCCTAGAGGCTGCCTCCAGGGGTTACTCAGGTGGCCCTCCTCCACAGGCGGTTCACGACATGTGTGTTGCTTCCTTCCAAACCAGCAGTGGGCTTCTGACATTTGACTTTCTTTTAAAGGGTTCCTTTGATCAGGTCAGGCCCACCCAGGATCATCTCCCTTTGGATTAACTCAAAGCCAACTGATTAGCGACCTAATCGCTGGATCGTCATCCTGTCACATTCACTGTTCCCACTCACACTACAGGGGAAAGAATTGTGTAGAGCGTGTATACCAGGGGTGAGAATTTGGGGGTCACTTTAGTATTCCGACAACCACAATAGTCAACACATGGTAAAAAAGAGACAAGGAAAATGTATTGCTATAAAGACTTGTCTTATTACTCTCTTTAAAGAGTTTCCCTGAAAATATTCTTAATTAAAATGTGTAAGATGCTGTTTGTGTTGAATTAACGCTGACTCCAGGCCTGCCTGTGCCCTCAGTTTCACAGCAGGTGGAGTCATCTGTCCTGAGAGGCATCTTGATCTTCATATACCCAAATAGCAGAGCTCTCTAATGCCTTCATGCAGCAAATCCAGACCCCTCCGTGTTCTCTACTGTGGCTCTGCCAGATTGCTAGAAGTAGGCTCATGATAGCCCGTAGTTATGAGACTCTGGGACTACAGATGGAACAGAGCCCATAATCTTAGCACGAGGTCAGGAAAAGTCGGGCTCTGAAATGAACAGAATCAACACCCAGTCCGACCACGCGTGACAGCGTCTGTAACTCAGCCCGACGTGTCCTTCTTGAGAGAGTTTCCCTCTGAAACTAAGGCACCAAAAACCAAGCACAGGAGAAATGAGTGTAACACAAGCTGTAATCACGGAAATTGTAATAATTCTATCATGAGGTAATGCTATAATGACAAAGTGCTTTGTTTTGCTTTTTTCCTACATCTTACATATGTACGTATGTATGTATTTCAAGAATAGTTGACAGAGTGTTACATTAGTTTCACGTGTACGACACAGTGAATGGGCAGTTCTGTGTTGTGCTCACCACAAGCATGGCCACCACTGATAACGACAGAGCACTTTGGACACTGATGAGAATGTTGAAGAAGCAGTCATTGCCAATAGACATTTTCTTTCTGCTTGTAATACTACTTAAATATAAAAAAGCCTCAAATTGTTGCCCTAAAAAATTCAGTACTGGGGCACCTGGGTGGCTCAGGGGTTAAGCCTCTGCCTTCAGCTCAGGTCATGATCCCAGGGTCCTGGGATCGAGCCCCACCATCGGGCTCTCTGCTCAGCGGGGAGCCTGCTTCCCCCTCTCTCTCTCTGCCTGCCTCTCTGCCTACTTGTGATCTCTGTCTGTCAAATAAATAAATAAAATCTTTTTAAAAAAAATCAAAACCGGTGGTGATTACATCCTCCATGGGAAGAAGTATCCTCAGAGTGTTGACAACTGTTATCTCAATACCATTCAGCTTTGGTCATTAACAATAGGAACTAACATTTATATGTACCTTCCAAACACTCCTTTCATTATTTCATAGACATAGTTTTATTTATTCTAACCTTAAAGTCTCAAAACAATCTTCTCATTATGTTTTGTTTTGCCAAGTAGATTATCCTAATTGGAAAAAAAAAAAAGATGCTCTGGACAATAATCAGAAACAGAAATTATTAAATAAAATAAGCAAAAAGGGGAGCATTTGTTAAGGGGATAGCAAAGGATAAGTCTTAAAAGGGAATAGAACCATGTCTCTTATACAGATAGAATAAGCAAGTGAAAGATTTTATTTAACTCCCTCATTAAAGAGGGAAACAGTAGCTGTTACAACTGGTTCAAAAGGGAACTCGGAGTACCAAGTATTTATAGTCATACGGAGAATGCTGACACAAATTTAGAAGTGTATGCAGTTACTCTTAGATGAGCTGAATAAATGGAATTTTTGAAGTGAGCAACAAAACCCAGACTTCTGTATTCTACAAAAGTCTAACCAATTTGGGAGACCCCAACAGAAGGAAGGTGAGTTATCTTACATGAACATTAATGGGGACTAATAGCACAATTAAATCAGTGGTGTCAAGGGCCAGAGGTGCCAGGGCCTTTACCAAATGCAGCTCTCTCTGTTCTCTCGGCCTAGTTTTGCCAGTTCAGTGATCTCATGTATATTACAGATTGGATTTTTCTGCTGATTATTTGGTATGCAAACCAGACTTCGAACTCCTCTTAAACTTCCTGACTTCATCCTACTGTAGACCCAAATGAGTGTATCTTTCCACCCAGCCTTTCCTTCCCCAAAGACAGCCTTCCTGTTCCAGATTTGCTGACAGAAGGGGACACTGTGGGAACATCTTGATAATTGAGACACCGTTAGTCTCATTACTTATATCACACCCCTGCTCCACCTTCGCCCTCCCCTCATTCTTAGAGAAGCATCTGCTAAATGTCAGGAGCCAAGATGTGTCAGACAACCCAGAGCCGCGTGGCTTCGTTCGCTGGGGGGGCAGCCAGAGAGGAGAAGAGGGAGAGAGATATTTCTTTCAAATTCTTTCTTCAGTCGTCAGTCCTGATTGTTTTACACAGAGAGAGAAGAGTGCAACAGAAATCTAAGGAGAGGATATTTGTGTGCCTGTGTATGTGTGAGCATATTGTGAGCGTGTGTGTGCAAAAAAAGAGAGAGGGGTCTGCTGGTCAGCCAAGGGTAAGGGTATACACGGATGCTGGAAAAAGCATGACATCATTGGCGTGATTCATGGGTCAGTTAATGAGTTAAAGATTTAATGGCTCTCTAAATAGGGTGGAGAGAGGAGTACATGTAAAACTCAGCATACCACTTATGCCCTGGTGGATCAGACACTAAAATCCAGCTACTAAACTAGAAGCTAGTCATCTGTATGTCTATTTGGGGAGGATACCTATTACTAGCTGGAGATGTTCAAAATTATATATACTGTCAATGAAATGCAAGATTATATGAAAGCAACAGTTCTCTCCCATCCAATGAGTGTTTCACTGAGTCTCTGTGTGTGCTGCGGGCCTGCAGCCAACAGTAGAACAGGGATTCTTTCCCCAGCCCCAAAGAGGAATGGCTACTTCACAGAAGCAATCCACATTTCAGCATCCTTGAAGGTTTAAATCATTTGAGGAAGAAAAATCTGTTTGTTCAAACATTACCACTTTATTTTGTAAATAACATCATTTACTTGGGGAACCTGAGTGGCTCAGTCGGTTAAGAGTCTGCCTTCAGCTCGGGTCATGATCCCAGGTTTGGGATTGAGCCCCACATCGGGCTCCCTGCTCAGTGGGGAGTCTGATTCTCCCTTGTCCCCCCTGCTAATGCTCTTTCTTGTTTGCTATCTCTCTCTCTCTCTCTCAAATAAATAAAATCTTAAAAAATATATAATCTTTAAAATAAAATCTTTAGGGGCGCCTCGGTGGCTCAGTGGGTTAAAGCCTCTGCCTTTGGCTCAGGTCATGATCTCCGGGTCCTGGGATCAAGCCCCGCATCAGGCATCATCCCTGCTTGGCTGGGAGCCTGCTTCCCCCTACTCCGCCCCTGCCTGCCTCTCTGCCTGCTTGTGATCTCTGTCTGTCAAATAAATAAATGAAATCTTTAAAAAATAAAATAAGATAAAATCTTTTTAAAAAGGTCATCTGCAATCACTCAAATGTGTTTCAGTCCCATAGATTCTCAATTTGGGGTGCCCTTAGAACCACATAATTCCATTTCAGAACTACTATGTCAAAGTACCCAGAGGAGAGGCCCATTTTTTAAAACCCCACAGCTGATTCTCATCTATACTAGTTTCCAAGAACCACCTTATTTTTTTTAGTATTTTATTTATTTATTTATTTATTTATTTATTTATTTATTTGAGAGGGAGAGAGAGAGCACAAGCAGGGGGAAGAGGTAGAGTCAGAGGGCGAAGCTGACTCCCTGCTGAGCAGGAGCCTGATGTAGGACTAGATCCCAAGGACCTTGGGATCATGACCAGAGCCGAAGGCAGACACTTAACTGACTGAGCCACCCAGGGGCCCACCAAGAACTACTTTAAAGAAGATTTGGGTTGCCATATCTGTATGATCAATAACAATAGCTAGCAAATGGATGGGTGTGTTACTAGATAGATACATACATAGGGAAGAAAATTGCTTTTGGGAAAATAATCATTCAAATACAAATTGTTAAAAACTTTATGATTGGTTGGAAACAAAGACCAAGGAAAGGAATATAAACAACTGAGTACACATTATAACCCTCTGCCTAAACTTATAATTTTGAGCACCATGGACCCTAATTTCTCCTCACCAGATGAGCATACCACATTCCATCTCAGTGAGGTCAGAGCTTTGCAGTACTCTGCCATATCTTCATAGTTCACAACAATCTTGAGCACAGTATATGGACTTAATAAATAATTGTTGAATGAAAGAAATGTGTTCTCAGAGTTAGAAATCATTTGGGGATGCAACTGTTTGACATAGGTTTGACAGCCCTTTGATTTTTATGTCTTGAAGTTATTTGCTTTTGCTTTTCTTTTTTTTTTTTTTTTTAGATTTTTATTTATCAGAAAGAGAGGGAGAGCACAAGCAGGGGGACCAGCAGAGGGAGAGGGAGTAGCTGACTCCCTGCTGAGGAGGGAACCTGATGCAGGACTCAATCCCAGGACCCTGAGATCATGATCTGATCTAAAGGTAGACACTTAACTGACTGAGCCACCCAGGCATCCCTATTTTTCCCCGAATATTAAGGTTTGTTTTTGTTTTGTTGTTGTTTGTTTTTTAAAGATTTTTATTTATTTATTTGACAGAGACACAGAGAGAGAGGGAACACAAGCAGGGGGAGTGGGAGAGGGAGAAGCAGGCTGCTTGCTGAGTGGGGAACCTGATGCCAGACTAGATCCCAGAACCCTGGGATCGGTGGGATCGTGACCCCAGGCAAAAGCAGACGCTTAATGACTGAGCCACTCAGCCACACCTGCTTTTGTTTTTCTGATGGGGGAACATCACTATTCCAGTCACCGATTATAACACAAATACCTTTCACACCTCACCTACACGATTCCTGTAGCCAGGGCCCTGTATGAGCTGTTCTGGTCCATATACCCATTCTTCTGCCTCTTAAGTCCAGTATCCCCCTGTGCTCCCTAATGGGAGAAACTTTTCATCAAACTGACGTTCTCTGCTCCAAGATCTGAATTCTGTTTTCAAGGGCCAATAACAATAAGAAAAAAGCAAACTAAAACTGGTTAAATGCACCTTGTTCCTGTCACCCTTCACCAGGCATACCTCTTTAATGTATTTTTTTCCCATTAGAAAGAGGTTACTTTTGGTCATGAAACCACCCACTTCCCTTCTGCAGCTACAGCAGACATTAACAAAAGCAGAGCTTTTGCTTACTTCTCTGGTTTCTATAATTTACTATTTGGCTCAGGCTTTTGGTTGAAATTGCTCTGAATTATTAAAGGGAACAATGTGTTTTTGTTTCTCTAAACATTTTAAACATTTAATAAAATAAACTTACTCATTCACTTAAAGCTGTGTCTATGAACTACAGCTTTATCTCACTCCTAACAGAAAATTAAATTACTGGTGACTCAAGATGCAAAAAATCAAATTTTTTTTAAGAAGAAAATATAGGTCATGATTTTTTTTAGTAGAAGTTGAGAAAAATGCTTTTCCAGGGCATGACACCAAAATTAAGGAAATTGTTGAACATTCTCCTGACTTTTGAAAGAAGCACAAGAAATTCTCCATGCCATAAAATGGCTTAAGAAAGTTAGGGTACGGGGCACCTGGGTGGCTCAGTGGGTTAAAGCCTCTGCCTTCGGCTCAGGTCATGATCCCAGGGTCCTAGGATCGAGCCCCACATCGGGTTCTCTGCTCAGCAGGGAGCCTGCTTCCTCCTCTCTCTCTCTCTCTCTCTCTGCCTGCTTCTCTGCCTACTTGTGATCTCTGCCTGTCATATAAATAAAATCTTTTAAAAAAAAGAAAGTTTGGGTACAACTGAAAAATGGAAATAATTATCTTCAACATAATTTTAATAATTACATTGTTATATATATAACATATAGAAACTCTGTAAATTAATTATCAAGTGATATTTTAGCATTTATATACATCAAAATCTATGTACGTAACAATTATAATGCTGATTTGTAAGATGATTACTATATATTTCTATAAAAATTCATACAAATCAATGACAACCAAAAAAAAGAATATCCCCTAGAAAACTGGGTGAAATAGAACAAATGCCACCTTCTCTCTCCCTCTCTTACCTACCCCCCCACAGATTTACCGTTCATATATCATCATATACATACAAATTGGCACTAAATAGTAAATAAATAAATAAAATCTTCGCTATTAATCTAAAACCAAAATTGAAAATGAAGTTATTGCTTTTTATCCATCAGACTAACAAAGATTAAGGAGACTATATCTATTTTGAAGATAATGGGAGAGAAATATTCTCACTGGTACTTTAGGGAAGTGTAAATGTGTATATTATTTTGGAGAGTATTTTGGGAACATCAGGTTTTAGTTGTGTATATTCTTTGGCTCATCAGTGACATCCAGGAATATTTCCTAAACTGATGATCAGATAAGCATGTAAATATATAAGATAGTATACAGGGAATTCATCACAGTGTTATTTATGATATTGCAAAGACTAGAAATGGTCAGAATCCATTGTTATCTTATTGGCTAACTATAGCACAGCCATACACTGCAGTATTCCTAGTTCCAGTTCATGGCTGGTATCCTGTAGTGCCACCTTTTACCCTTAAGTCGTCTCATTTTGAAAATTAAATTATAAGCTCAGTTGGCTTAAGTATTTTTTCAACCAATACAGTTCTTCATAGTCATTGGATATTATATTAATCTATATTATCTGACATTGAGCATCACATGTAACATAGTATTAGGTTTAAAAAGCAGTGTATAAAGCATGTTACAAAGTAAAACTACTTTGGGGCTCCTAGGTGGCTCATTTGGTTGAGTGTCCCACTCTTGATTTCAGCTCAGGTGATGATCTCAGGGTCGTGAGATTGAGCCCCATGAGGAGCCCTACGTTGTTGGGCTCTGCACTCAGCGAGGAATCTCCTTAGGATTCTCTCTCTCCCTCTGCCCCTCCCCACCTCTAAAGTAAATAAATAAATCTTTAAAAAACCCCTGCTTTATATATGTGTGTGTGTATACACATGTGTACACATATATATGATGTATATCTACATACATATATACATATATATGTACATATATGTATAATATTTGATGCATACTCTATATTTGCTAATAAAATACACTAATAACCCTGGTTGTTGGAATTCAGGAATATTTTATTTTACCTTTTATATTTCTGTAGTTTGAACCTTTATAATAAGCATGCATTATAATTAAAAAGGAAGATATTTTCATTTGGGGAGAAAAGTCACAAAAATATAGATATTTGATATATCAGATATATAATATACAATATATATATATATATATACACACAAAATAAATATATACAAAAAATAGTAAGTTAACCAAGTTGCTTTGTGCACCTTAGATATTAAAGTAAACTCTACAGGCCAAACATTATATACTATTTTGTTTAAAGATTTATTTATTTATTTGAGAGAGAGAGAGTGTGGAGCAAAAGGGGAGGGCAAGGGAGAGAATCATCAAGCAGATTCCACGCTCTGTCCTACGAACCTAAAACCACAACCTGAACCGAAACCAAGAGTTAGACACTTAGCTGACTGAGCCATCCAGGTAGCCCCCCCAGATTATTTACTGTTAATATCAAAGATAATTATTCTATGAAAAAATACAAAGGCTTATAAAATTCAACAAGCGTGAGTCTAATTACTAACACTTAATAAGGAGATAGATATGTGGATACGTAGACAATGCTTCAAGAACTAAAGTTATCAAGAACTTCATCAAGGAATATTTTGATCATTTTCTTGAGACATTAATTTCTGGTATTTCATAAGCCAGTCTTGAGTCAGTTACTAAATACCAACTGCTACTAGATCAACAAAAGCCCTTTTAAACTACCTCTGGTTTCTGCTATTTAGCTACAAAAGAGTGAGAATGGCACTTTTCTTCTCCATGGAAGAAAAAGTGAGACAAGAACTTGCTGAGTTCTGCCTGAATTGTCACTCTCCTTTGTCCTGCACCTACCGTCAGTGCTTTAGAAATGGTGACAAGAAAGACAGTTCTTGAATGGAAACAAAGAAGGATGGGACTGAATTCCCTTTTAGTTTTGGATGCTTAATTACTACTTTTTCCCTTTCTCCATGTACTGGATTTTTTCCTTTTATTTTATAGAAAGTGGTTGAGAGCAGGTGTTAATGTGGAGTAATATGCAGAAACAAAGGCAAAACCATGGCTCTGGCTTTGCCTTTATTACAATTGTTTTTATTTTAATTTGTTTGCCTGCCAAGTTTTACTTGGAAAGAGCATCGTTCCTCAAGGAGAACTGTAAAAGTCATCAGTTTTGCAGAATCAGAGACAGTGAGGTGCTCTATAAAACACTGTCTTTAATTCATTAGTTTCAGTTGGAAAATCTGATATGCAATCCTATTGATTACAATTAACATAAATAGTATCCTTAGGTACTTTGATGGTAAATAGGACACATTATTCCTATAAGGTCTGCATTTTTAAATTTAAGTGATGAAGGGTCATAGCTTGAAATAACCTAAAATTCTCATGGTAATGCATAAGTTTATATTAAGAATATTTTCGAAACTAAATATAAACAATTAACCTGAGATGTTCATCTTATAGCATTAAATATATATATAAATATATATTTAGCTTACTTAACATCTTTCTAACAGCCTCGTTATGATACTAAGTGGTATTTTGCAATCTATGTCCCCTTTCGATGCCAGCATTTAATGTTCTGATCTTTCATTTATACTGAAATGTAAAAACCTCAGTGAAACAGTCAAGTGCCATCTTTTATTTCCATACTCATTCTAAAATTTTATGATTTTGTGGTTCTGTCGCAAATTGATTCTATGACTACATATGGTCCTTTGCTCAGTGCAAAAGCAGGAAAAAGCTTGCAAAGTAACTTTTATCTCCCATGAGTGCCTAGCTAGTAGAGGATAGACATGCAAATGCTTGTCTACGATGTTTCCAGCTGCAAGACAAATGAGCAACTATCATGTGCATTGCCTGACTTACTTGGCCGGGAACATCAGCCTCCACAATGAAAAACCATAATCATTAAACTGGTATTTGTCAGCTTTTAAATTTTCAATATGTTGTGGTTTCCTTTACTTTTCTAAACAAATATTCATTTTTGTGTCTAATTGGTAATTGTTTTAGTTTGTTTGGCTGTTAAAACAAAAGTACCATGGGCTGGTGGCTTAAAAACATTGATTTCTCACAGTTCTGGAGGCTGGGAAGTCCAAGATCAAGGCACGAACAGGTTGTATATTTGCTGAGTGAGATTCCTCTTCCTCGTTCGTAATCCTACTCACGAGGGAATTACCCCTCAACCTCTACCCTCTATCCCTACGACCTAATCACCTCCCAAAGGCCCTTCACAACAGAGGTCAGGATTTATGAAACTAAGGGAACACAAACATCCAGTCCATACAATATTCAAATGTTTCATACCCCATAAATCCTGGATCCTTCCTGTTGCACAGTGATCACCTTCCTTTCTACTAATATGTCTGTGAGATCCCCTGAAGCAGTGTACTGAGTTCACAACAGAATAAAACTACGCCACAGATTTTTTCCACTGTTCTCATAGTTATGAAAAATGTAATTTGTACCAAACAGCTACTAAGATACTGGACGGAATACAAGACTTTCTGACTAAATTCTGCCAACTTGTTTGTCCACTTGAACAAGAATCCCCAGAAAGTTAATCAGAAGTTTCCTTGTTACATGACGGCTTGGTTTTTATGTTGTCAGAATGCTGCTTCCCTCCTTATCCAACCCAAATCTGTCTTTCAGCTGGTGGGACACAGTTTCTGGACACCAGTTAAGCAGGATATATGGGGAAAGTGGACACTGTATTTTGAGGGACCGTCAAGAACATCAGGAACAGCCCCCACAGTGGAAAATTCCAGAATACTATATTTGGTACTCAATCAGTTGGAAGCAGGGGAATCTAACCTGGTGGGTCCACAGATCCATTGTTGTAAGACCACATGAGACTATATGTAAAATACTGGCTACATATTAGTGTGGGATTTTTTTCTCCCATTGAAATGACAGATCCAAAAAGTTTATGAAATTCTGTTATGGATTTCCAAACCAGCAAGAGAGGGCAAGCCATCATACGTAATGTAAGAGTAGAGTGTAAGGCCAAACAGCTTGGGTTGGGATCCTAGCTCTATCACTTACCAACTGAGTGCTCTGAAAAGGTTATTCAACCTCCTGTTCTACAATTTTCTCATCTCCCAAAATAGTGATGATGATAGTATCTATAGGGCTTTTGGGATGGTTGAGTGCATGAAATACGTAAAGCTCTTGGAACAATGCCCGGCATATAGTAAATGCTATGTATTCGTTAGCTGTGATGGTGATGATGGTGATGGTGGTGGTGCCAGGCACTTGGAACAGAGTTTAAAACTTCTTGCTCTCAACTATAGACCAAAATAGGGATTTGACTTTTTGAAGAAAGGATTGAGATGAGGCATTTTCTCCTTTAAAAAAAAATTATCTGGAAGAAAACTCATATTATTAGATAAGGGGATAGAAAATTAAAAAAAAAACAAAACAGCAACAACAAAAACCCCACAACTGCACATGGATACTGTAAAATATCAAGGTTAAAAAAAAGAATTTCAACTGAAATAAACTTAGAAAAGAATATCCTTTAAGATTTATATGTAGCCGGGAGAAAAAGAAAAACCAGAAAACAGTGTTTAATTTTCTGAATTTTTCTTTTATGTGGCTTCTATGAAATAAGTAAGAAAACCAGGAGAAATCATCAGCTAGTTTAAAAACAAAGCAAGGTACAATGTTTTAGAAATGAGGGGAATAAGCAATAATTTCACGGACGTTAAAAATACAACCGAAAAGAAGAATATTGATGTTCTTGCACAACAGTAAGGGGCAGAATCAGCGATATAGCAAACAAACCTGAGAATGTTCCCATAAGGCAGAAGGAAAGGGTAGGACCAGAAAACAATGACGAATGCAACGGATAGTAAGAAGAATAGTGAAGATACAAACTCATGGTTGTTCCTGAATGAACAACAGAATAAGTGGATCCAAAACAATAAGAAACAAGATTAACATTTCATTAGCGAACAATCAAACAGACAATTAAAAACACATGAATGTGAAGACAGACTTGGATCATCATATGCTGGAAAATTCAATGAAAAAAAAATCCACACAACTCTCTTCCTTGTACTTACAACAGCAAAAGAGAGATTTCTATAGGTATTCAGAATTAAAAAAAAAAACTCACTAAAAACAAACGTTAAAAATAGAAAACCTGGTTATGTTGGAAGAACACAATCTGCCCGTACCTACAGTGCCTTCTGCAATAATGATGTTAGAAAGCCACATAGCAAACTCAGTTGCAATTTGAAGATGGTAAAATGTGTATCTGGAAACCCAGAAAAATTAACAGAAAATGTATTCAAAAGAGGGAAAGAGAGAGAGAATATTCGGGAAGCAAAAGGGCAGCAGGATGGCCACCCCAGGTTTATCCCACTTTCATTATGGTTAATCTGTATACAGGTTAATGTGCCTACAGAATCGCCGAAAATTGACTGCAGTTTTTATTTGAGCTGTGATTTGCCACTAACAGATTCCTCTTTTCCCCACGCATCCCCTCTAGTAATAAAACCAAAATACACCCTTTTAAAGAGTTCTTGGTACATTGACAAAGACTGACCAGATGCTTTCCCTCAAAAAAACCCTCCTCAAATTTGAAAAAAGCAGAAATTATGTCATGAGCTTATGACAACTAGATAACTAGATAATAACTAGATAATAAAATATCTAGATAACTATATACCTAGATATCTAGATAACTAGATAATAAAACCAGAAATTAAACCAGGATTTGAACCAAAGTAACAACAAAGCGTCTAGAAACTAAAATAAAGTCTTCTCCCCTCCCCCCTTATCCACAGGGGCAGTTTTGGTGGTCAAGGAGCCTGGAAGCAGGTGATTCTCCTTCTGAATGATTGTCAGAGGGTCAAGAGTAGCCTCCCGCTGGGACGCAGGGCCCATGTCGTTCCCCTGGCTTCCTCTCCACACACAGGCGTGGGTCACCGCGCAGCGTGTTCGGGAGAAGGGTGAGTACAAGTACAAGGAGGTATTTTGAGAGAGAGAGCGCTCACACACATAACGTTTATTACAATGTAGTCTTGTAATTACTCTGTTTTTATTGTTAAGCTCAGCTTTATCATAGGTATGCGTGGATAGGGAGAAAAACATAGCGTCCAATATATAAAAGGTTCAGCATTATCCTGTATCTCAGACATTTCTCCAGGTCTTGGAACGTATCCCCCGCAGATAAGGGGGTACCACTCCATTGCTAAGTAACTCTTGCAATACTTCAAAGATTCAAATATAAACTGATGATAAAATCCGCCTGAGGAGAAAAATGTTCCAAACTGTCTCATTCTCAAGAGAAATGTTTCTGGCCAGCCACCAGCCTCAGCCCATCCTCTCTCCTCGGCTGGGGTACCTTCCTTGTGTCCCTGCCAGGCTAGTGATTGATTATACGACTTCATTACCTAATCAATTTGTGCGCTGAATGTGGAATAGATCCAGCAGCCAGAGGAAGAAGTAGAAAAACAAGTCTATAATTATTTGGGATGTGATAGGACTTAGGTGAAAGTTCTGTTTCAAGTCTGTAGCAATCCTATTTGGCTCTCCAAAGAGATGCTTTCTCTACCTTTACATTTGATGTAGAAGGCCTAAAACTGAAAAAGCATTCTTTACAGAGAGATCGGTAGCCAAGTCACCACCTTTTCTCAGATGTCCCCCCAATAAAATAAGTAGAATGGTCGCATTAACAGAAAACAGTTTGATTTCCCTCTTTCCCTTTCAAAAGGGGATGATTCTGTGCATTACTGAAAGCCAAGGTAAGCGGCAGTCTGAGAGAGAAGATATGGCCGAATGTCCGTACAGCTGGGGAATAAAGTTAGGTATGTTTGGTTGTGTTTTTCTGAAGAACTAAAGAGTAGAAAACTATGTTTGGTTGTGTCTTCCTAAGAACACTTATGGCCAATCACAGTGGAAGCTCAGCACTTAGCCTTGGAATGGAGACTATTTTAGTAACTGCAAGAAATGGTTGTCAATAGAAAGGACTTGGGCCATCAATCCTAGGTCCATAATAACTGTTCCTCACTCCTCAGCAAATAGATTGTGTCTCTTAAAAAGTAAACAAACATCCTGAGCAGAGGGAAAACAGGGAGTGAAGAAGCAGCATACAGTGTTTCCTGCTCCACTTCCCTAGAAAGATAAAAGAGGAAAGTTCCCTGGAGGGGTTTGGGGGAGAGGGAGATACATAGGAAGCCAGAATTGGATTTTGGAGAAGATAATTTGTTGCAGGCCACCAACAAACTTTAAATTATTCTGATGTTTTAGTTCTAAAGGGTGACCTTTAACGTAAGAACCAGGATGATCAGCGGGCTAAAGAGACCGGTGATTGTCCTGGGTACCCTTCCCCTCTGTTGTCCATTCCCCTTAACTCCTTGCTTGTTCCTTACCCCACTGGAATGTAGTAGTTAGAGTATATGCCTGTTGCCATTAGACTCAGAGGGAGGCCACCTGCCTGCCTGTCGGTTGTGCGGTGTCTGGTGACAGTAACTGCTGTTGAAATGACATGGATCTAGAGATGAGGATTAATGGTCATCCGTGTAGTCAAACCTCCAGCTGACATCCCCTGAGAGCTGGTAATTCAGACTCCTTTAAAGAGCTTCAGTGACAAAGAGCTCATTCCTCGCGTAATCTAAATCCCTGGGCAATTTAATTGGGTAATTTAGATTAATAGGATATATTAAGTCGAAATCTCTTTTCTTCTATGGATCTTACCTTACAGAGCTAATAGGAATATATATTCCCCTCTTTAGACTCTAACGCCTACTAGCATCTGTCCACTTTTTCAGTATTACTGTAAGTGATTTACAGGTGCAGAAACTGAGGGTCAGGTAACTTGCCCAAAGTCAGAACAGCAAGGGTATTAGTCATGCTGGGACTTGAACTCCGTTCTTCTTGATTCTGTCATCTGTGAGCCTAACCACTCTGCCATACTGAAAATGACTACAGCTCCTTAAAATACACACGTGACAGTGTCTGTCTCAGAATGGAGCCCAGAAATGAACACGGTGTCTCAGGTGTTTTCTGGTCAGCAGAGAGGGCAGTGGGGTGATGACCAAATTCGATTTGGGCCCGACGGTTCCACTTCAGTAAAATAAAATTGTGTCTGTGCTACCACACTTATGTTTGTTTTGCGATAAAGAAAAATTCCAGATTTTTAAATAGGAATTGCTTCAAAGAAAGGTCTTCTCAATCCGGTGGTGAAGCTTACTGTTTTGACTAAAACACAAGACCATTTATCTTTGTTAAATTTCATTATTTTGGATTAGGCCTGCCACAATCATTTTAAAAGTTGGTTCTGACATCTATCATATTAGCTGGCCTCCAAACTTTATGTCATCTGCACATTTGATAGCCATATTTTCTGCATTTAGTCATGTCATTGCTAAAATATGAAAGGACAAGATAAATCCCAGAGTTTAGCAATATTAAATTAAAAATGCCCTTGAATATAAAAGAACTAAACATCTCTGGAGAAATTTCTCAGTAGTTTGCAGAACCACAATCCAGACTCTATTTTACTGTATTATTAACCAGGAAATAAGAGTAACCTTTGTTTAAATGCCATGCAGAAATCCCTATTTATATACCCTACATGTCAACCCTATTAAAACAGGCTAATGTGTTCTGACAAATGCTTCGTTAGTGAATCCACATTGGCTCTTGATAATCACATAATCTTTTCTAAAGGCTCAGAAAGCAGACGGTTAATGATACGCCCTGGAATTTTCCAGGGAGGAAATATCTGTGTTTTGGGGGGTCCTCTTTCTGGAAAAGGAAAACATGGATCTTTCGGTGAAAGATACGGTGACACAAAAGACGGTATTTGCGGTACCGTGTTTTTGGATGTGACATGATTATCTCCCATTTTTCTCCACACCCATGCCCTGATCATTTCATTAACTTCACAAGTATATGAGCCTACTTCTTATGTGTTTGGATATTTTGAAACTCTTATAATATTACATTACATAATATCATAGTATTATATACAATGTTACAGTGTTTTGAAACCAGAAGACAGACTGTGTATAGAATCATCTTAGAAACTGGGTAATATTGCCAAAACATTTGCCATTTGGAAGACATCTTGTCACTTCAGATCTTCCTGATGACTGATTATACTAGTTTGAATATTCTCCAAAAAGAAGAACTCGTCCTCTCCTCACACTTTGTTCAAAATCTCTATCTCCTCTTACAGTAGAGATTGCAACAAGTTTCCTGGCCCAATGTGTGAATTTTACGCAAAATTATTCTTCAAGGTTTACTATGTGAACCCAGGTTTCAGTATGCCCAGATCTGTATAAGATTCCATTTTACATTTTAGGATTTCATTGATTTTGATCATATATTAACTAGTTATTTTGGTCTTTCTTTTACTTCCCTTGAAATGATAACTGATCTCTGAACCTTCTCTGGATCCTCTCAAGGTTGATTGGACATTTCTTAGGTGTGCTGAGCAGGTGTTCTTGAAATTTCTCCCAGTGGAGATGCACTGAGGACTCTGTCATTTGAACCCCGCGCCCCTGCCCCCGCCCCCCCCCACCAATACAGTGGGGACGGAAATCTCACTGCAGTTCCGTCAGGGTCCACATGATGGTGGCCTTGTCTCCATAAACCGGACTTCAAGGCCCTCTGTGAGCTGGAAGTGTACTGGCCTCAGTTTTAAGCTCCTGCGATAAAGCAGCGGCTGCTTGCCAGAGCCCCTACCGAAGGGCCCAGGTTTTCGGCTTGGGATCCACACTCGTGGCCGTGACCGGGGGGGGGGAGGGGGGGGGAGGATCGTGGGCTGCATGATGTGTGCAGAAGAGCCGTGGAAAGACCTGAACACTCTCAAGTGCTGCTGCTGCACTGTGTTTTGGGTTTGATTTTTATTTTTTCTGTGGAAGATTTTTCTGGCACAATTCAAATTTGGGAGATGTAGAATGAAATTACACAGTGAAAACGAATAATGCTACCGTCTAAACGGAGACCTGCAGTCACGGTAAAATACAAGATTGCAAAGATTTAATATGAAAAAGATAATATGAAATTCTCATTTAAAAATGAAAATCGTAATTTGGCTTGCAGTGGGTGGGTTAAATAAGGTGTATCACTTAAATGAATTCCACCAGTTACTTATTCCTTTTTAAAATGTGGCTACTGGAACATAGTAAGAGCTGATAACAATGACTAGGCTGGCTAACACTTTTCTCAGCATCTTCTAGATGTCGCAAATGGTGCCAACTGTCTTTCACAGATTATTTCCCAGGAACTCTTTGAGAGGTAATGTTACTGTCACTGTTTTGCTTATAGTGTAACTTGGGTTTATCCAGGTTAAGTTCAAAGTCACAGAAGAACTGATGGAAGAAGCTGTGATATTCATCCAAGGTCTCTAGTGGCACTGTTCCCCAGTCCACTGAGGGGAGTACAAAGAAAATTAACTTTTACTTTTTATAAAAAGGGAAACAAGCATCCAAAATGAAGCCTCACCAAGGTTCAGAACAAATGCTTCCTTTCCTTATGAAATAATTGAATTGACCTCACAAAAAAATGAAAAAGAGAACTCATTATCATCATTTGCATATATTTTTCAGGAACAAGTTACTTCTAACGTATGTGAGTCACAGGAACAAATACCACTTTAAAACGTGTATGTGTATATATATATATATATGTTTATATATATATATATAATCTCATAACTTGAATCAAAAGATCGAAGTGTTATATCAACAAAGTTTTCCCCTCTCTTCACCTATCCCTTTTTGTACTTCTGTTTCTTTATTAGTCCATTTTCTGCTTCAAGAAGGGAAAATCACATGGTGCGTGCTTGTCCACAAACCCTGGCAGGAAAAGAGTAAACATCTTCAGCCCTGGACCCCAGTAGGTGAGCACTGGGTAGGAATGGAGAGCCTTAGGAAGACTAGGATGGAAACAAAGATTGAAATCCCTGAGCAGAAGTGGCTCTATGAGGTCTGAGGCTTATTATGTGGGCACATCACTGAAGGGCCTTGGGTACTCCAGAGACAAGTCATTACACCCTACTTACTCATCTAACTCTGCTTCGTGAACTGGAACAAGACCAAGCATATGCCCAGGAGGCAAATGTCCCCTGAAAAAAATTATACTTTTTATTTGGATCGTGTAGCAGGTGTGGATGAAGTGAGGGTCTGTGACTCTCTTGTCGGGTTCATATTTACGAGTTACACTGTGTTTTCACAATTACTCTGTCCACTTAACACCTGTACATAGGACAAAACCCCACTTTCTCTAAATTAATGGTTATCAAGTAACAAAAGGACATGACTTCTAATTCTTGCCCCCCGCCATCCGATTCTGATAGAGTTGTTCTGCGCAAGGTCCTGACATTACTATTTATGTTTGAGTATTTGCTTGCTTTTGCTCTCTAGGTAATCACAATGTGAAGCTAGATTTAAATACCACAGGTTAATAAAAAAAAAATACACTAAGATTCCAAATAATTATTGAAGTGAAGACTAATTTTCTGTTGCTCAGAGAGTTCTAGTTTATGTGGCAAACTAAGCACCTATATGGTGATCCCCATTATTCATGAAATCTCTATTTGTGAATTTGCTTTCATGCTAAAATTTATAACCTCCAAATAAACACTTAAACAGCCGAGCACTTTCGTGGGCAATCACAGACGTGCTCGTGCTCGGCACAGTGCAAACTGCCCGACAGACACATTCCCATCTGAGGGGGAATAAGGACTCTGCTGTCCTGTTCCAGCTTTCATCCTGCGAACCGCTCTCAGACTTTCAACAGCCTGCTTAGCGCCATCGTTTTTACTTTTTTGTGAATTTTAAAAGTTTTTTTTTCATTTTTTTAAGGTTTTATTTTAATTCCAGTTAGTTAATACAGTGGTACGTCAGTTTCAGGTGTACAGTGTACATACCCGGCGCTCATCACAGGTGCACTTTCTAATCTCCATCACCTGCTTTACCCATCCTCCCACCCTCTGCAACCATCCATTCTCTACAAGTAAAAGAGGTTTCTGATTTCTCTTTCTCTTATTTTTTTTCCCTTTGCTTGTTTGCTTTGCTTTGTTTCTTAAGCTCCACATATGAGTGAAATGATAGGATGTTTGTCGTTTTCTGATGGAGTTATTTCACTTAGCGTTGTACTTTCTAGATCCATCCATATTGTTGCAAAGGGCAAGTTGTCATTGTTTTTTATGGCTAAATAATCCTCTGTGTGTGTGTACAATACCTCTTTATCCACTCAGTCAGTGGACACTGGTTGCTTCCATATCTGGGCTATTATAAACAACACGGCTGTAAACGTAGAGGTGCATGTATCCCTTTGAGTTTGTTTGTTTTTTACTTTTGGGTAAATACCCAGTCGTGCAATTACAGGATCATAGGGTAGTTCTATATTTAACTTTTTGAGGAACCTCCATACTGTTTGCACAGTAGCTGCACCAGTTTGCATTCCCACCAAGAGGGTTCCTTTTTCTCCACAACCTCACCAACACATACTGTTGCTTGTGTTGTTGATTTTAACCATTCTGACAGGTGGGAGATGATGTCTCATTGCAGTTTTGATTTGCATTTCCCCGATGATGAGTGGTGATGAGCATCTTTTCATGCATCTGCCGTTGGCCATCTGGATGTCTTTAGAGAAATGTCTGTTCATGTCTTCTGCCCAATTTTTGATTCAACTTGCTTCGTTTGGGGGTGTTGGGTTGTTTAAGTTCTTTATATATTTTGGATACTAAACTTTTATCAGCTATGTCATTTGTCATATCTTCCATTCATAGTCTGCCTTTTAATTTTGTTGATTGTTTCCTTTACTGCACAGAAGCTTTTTATTTTGATTTACTTGTAGTCCCAGTAGTTTATTTTTGCTTTTGTTTCCCCTCGCCTCAGGAGACCTATCCAGAAAAATATTATAGCCAATGTCAGAGAATTACTGCCTGTACGTTGTTCTAAAATGTTTATGGTTTCAGGTCTCACATTTAGGTCTTTAATCCATTTTGAGTTTATTTTTGTGTATGGTGTAAGACAGTGGTCCACTTTCATCCTTTTGCATGTAGCTGTCCACTTTTCCCAGAACTATTTGTTGAAGAAATTATCTTTCTTCCATTGCATATTCTTGACTCCTTTGTCAAAGATTAATTGATCATATAATCATGGGTTTATTTCTGGGCTCTCTATTCTGCTCCATTGACTGATACGGCTATTTTTGTGCCAGCACTACATGTGTTGATTAGTATAGCTCTGTAGTATATCTTGAAATCTAGGATTGTGATAGCTCCAGTTTGATTTCTCCTTTCTCAAGGTTACTTTGACTATTCTGGGTCTTTTGTGGTTCCACACAAATTGCAAGATTATTTGTTCTAGTTCTGTGAAAAATGCTGTTGGTACTTTGATTAGGGATTGCATTAAATCTGTAGATTACTTTGGGTAGTATGGACATTTCAACAATATTTGTTATCCCAATCCATGAGCATGAAATATCTTTCCATTTGTTTGTGTCATTTTCATTTTTAATAATCAATTTATAGTTTTCAGAGTACAGGTCTTTCACTTTCTTGGCTGAGATTATTCCTAGGTCCATTAATTTTTTAGTGCAATTATAAATGGGATTGTTTTCTTATTACTTCTGCTTTATTATTAGTGTATACAAATGGAATGGACTTCTGTATATTGATTTTGTATCCTGCAGCTTCACTGAATTAATTTTTCAGTTCTAGCACTTTTTGGGTGGGGCTTTTTGGGATTCCTATATACAGTATCAAATTCCTACAGATAGTGATTGTTTTGTTTCTTCCTTACCAACTTAGATGTTTTAGCTCTCATACTGTAAATAGCTCTCAAACTTTTAACAGTCTATTTAGTGCCATTTTTAGTTTATTTCGGCCACTTAGTGCCATCTTTTCTTTCTTCTTGTTGTCTAATTACTGTGTCCAGGACTTCCAGTACTATGTTGAATGAAAGTGGTGAGAGTGTACATCCTTGTTTTGTTCCTGACCTAAGAGGAAAAGCTCTGTTCTTCCCCCTGGGGATGATATCAGCTGTGGGTTTTCATATATGATTTTTATTATGTTGAGGTGTATTCCCTCTAACCCTACTTTGTTGAAGGTTTTTTATCATGCTTAGATGTCATGCTTTGTCGAATGCTTTATCTGCATCTATTGAAATTACCATATGGTTGTTATTCTTTTGTTAATGCAGTGGATCACATTGATTTGCACATATTGAGCCACACTTGCATTCCAGGAATAAATCCCACTTGATTATGGTGAATTTTTTTAATGTATTGTTGCATCTAGTTTGCTAGTATTTTGTTGAAGATTTTTATGTCTATGTTTATTAGAGATATTGGCTTATATTCTTTTATTTCTTTGTTTCTTTATCTGGTTTTGGTATCAGGGTAATCCATGGAATAAATTTGGAAGCTTCCTTCTCTTTTATATATATTTTTGGGAATAGTTTGAGAAGTATAGATATTATTTCTTCTTTTTTTTTTTAAGTTTATCTATTTATTTACGCAGTCTCCACATTCAATGTGGGGCTCAAACCCATGACCCTGAGACCAAGAGTTAGATGCTCTTCTGATGGAGCCAGCCAGATGCCCCTATATTAATTCTTCTTTAAATATTTGGTAGAATTCACCTGTGAAGCTGTCTGGTCCAAGCTGTCCTTACTGGTAATCGGTCGATTCAAATTTTCTATTCTTCCTGATTCCATCATGGGAGGTTATAAATGTTTCTAGGAATATATCCATTTCTTCTAGGTTGTCCAAGTTATTGGCATATAATTCTTCATAATATTTTCTTACAATCCTTATTTCTTTAGTACTAGTTATTTCTTCTCTTTCATTTCTGATTGTTTTTTAGTTCTCTTTTTATTTAGTGAGTCTGGTTAAAAAATTTATCAATTTTGTTGATTATTTCAAAGAATAAGCTGCTGGTTTCATTGATTTATTGCTCTTTGTAGTTTTTATATCATTTATTTCTGCTCTAATCTTGTTTCCTTCCTTCTACTGATTTGGGATATTTGTTTGTTTTTCTTTTCTTTAGCTCCTTTAGGTATAAGGTTAGGTTGTTTGAGATTTTTCTTGCTTCTTGAGGTAGGCCTATATTGCTATACATTTCCCTCTTGGAACAATTCTTGTTGTATCTTAAAGATTTTGGACTATTGTATTTTCATTTTCATCTGTCTCTAGATATTTTTCATTTCCTCTTTTCTTGGGTGACCCAGTCATTGTTTAGTAGCACATTATTTAATCTCCACGTATTTCTGTTCTTTCCAGGTTTTTTCTAGTAGTCACGTTCTAGTTTTATAAGCATTGTGGTCAGAAGAGATGCATGGTATACATTTAACCTTTTGGATTTGTTGACATTTGTTTTGTGACTTAATATGCAATCTATTTTGGAGAATGCTCTTTGTGCTCTAAAAAGAATGTGTATTCTGCTATTTTAGGATGGAATGTTCTGAATAGCTGTTAAATCCATCTGGTTCAATATGTCATTCAAAGTCCTTGTTTCTTTATAGGTTTTGTTTGATGATCTAACTTAACCCTACTATTATTGCATTACTATTGATTAGCTCCTTCATGTTTGTTGTGAGCTGCTTTATGTATTTGGGTGCTCCCATGTGGATGCCTAAACACTTACAGTTGTTATATCTTCTAGTTGGATTGTTCCTTTTGTGGTTATATAGTGTCCTTTGTTTCTTGCTACAATCTTTGTTCTAAAGACTATTTTGTTCAATATAGGTATTGCTACATTGGCCTTTTTTTCACTTCTATTGGCATGATGCTTTTACATCTCATTTTCAATCTGCATGTGTCTTTAGGTCTAAAATGAGTCTTGTAGGCAGCATAGAAATGAGTCTTGCTTTTTTATTCATTTTGTTACCTTATGTCTTTTGGTTGGGGCATTTAGTCCATTTACATTTAAAATAATTATTGATAGGTCTGTACTTATTGCTCTTTTGTTTCTTGTTTTATGGTGGTTTTTGTGGTTCTTCTCAGTTCCTTTCTTCTCTTCTTCTCTCATGATTTGCTGGGTTCCTTTAGTGATATACTTGGATTTCTTTCTTCTCTTTCTCTCTTTGCATATTTATTACTGGTTTTTGATTTGTGGTTACCATTTGGTTTATATATAACATCTTATGCATATCGCAGTCTGTAGAATTTGATGGTTGCATTCTAAAACTACTAAATTTTTATTCCTCTCCTTTGACATTTTAGATAAATTGTGATATGCTTTACATCCTTTTATTTTATGAATCCCTTGACTGATTTTTATAAATATACTTTATTTTACTGCTTCTGTGCTTCCCAATTTTCTTACTCCTGCTTATGGTCTTTCCTTTCCATTTAAAGAGTCCACTTTAATATTTTTTTGTAAGGCTGGTTGAGTGGTGATGAATTTCTCTAAATTTTATTTGTCTGGGAAACTCTTTATCTCTACTATTCTGAATGACAGCTTTGTTGGATGGAGAATTCTTGGTTCTAGGTTTTGTTTCTTTGTTTTTTATCTTTCAGCACTTTGAATATATCATGCCACTTTTTTCTGGCCTGCAAAGTTTCTACTAAAAAATCAACTGACTTATGGGGTTTCCCTTGTATGTAGTTGTGTTTTGTATCTGCCTTTTTTATCTCTTGCTGTTTTTAAAATTCTCTTTAATGGGCACCTGGGTGGCTCTGTCAGTTAAGTGTGTAACTCTTGATTTTGGCTCAGGTCATAATCTCAGGTTGTGTGATCAAACCCCACATCAGGCTCTTTGCTCAACAGGGAGTCTGCTGAAGATTCTCTTTCTCTCTCTCGTCTTCCCCGTACTCATGCTTCCTCTCTCCCTGTCTCTCTCTCTCTCTCTGAAATAAATAAATCTTTAAAAAAATTAAGATAAATAAAATTCTCTCTCCCTACTTTAGCAAGTTTAAGTCCTATGTGTCCTGGTGTGGACCTCCTTGGGTTGAATTTATTAGGTCTCTGTGCCTTTTGGATCTGGATATCTGTTTGCTTCCCAGATTTGAAAGATTTCAGCTATTATTTCTTTAAATAAATTTTCTGCTCCTCTTTTCCTTCTGAGATCCCTATAATGCAAATATTATTACACTTGATGATGTCACTGAGTTCCCTTCATTTATTTTCATTTTTTATTATTCTTTTTTCTTCCTTGTGTTCAGCTTGATTACTTTGCATTACTCTGTCCTCCAGGTCACTGATCCACCCTTCTGCTTCCTCTAATCTACTATCTATTGCCTCTAGAGTATTTTTAGTTTTAGTTATTGAGTTCTCTATCTCTGATTGGTTCTTTTCCATGTTTTCTATCTCTTTGTGGAGGATCTCACTGAGATCTTCCATTCTTTTCTCAAGTCCAGTGAGTATCTTTATGATCATTACCTTAGATTCTCTATCAGGCATGTTGTTTATCTCCATTTTGGTTAGGTCTTTTGCTGTGATTTTTGTCCTGGTCTTTCATTTTGGGACATATTCTTCTGTCTCCTCATACTATCTAACTCTTTCTGTTTCTACGTGTTGGGAAAGTCAGCTATGTCTCTGGCTCTTAAAAGTGGTGGCGTTGGGGCACCTGGGTGGCTCAGTGGGCTAAAGCCTCTGCCTTCGGCTCAGGTCATGATCCCAGGGTCCTGGGATCGAGCCCTGCATCGGGCTCTCTGTGAAGCAGCGAGACTGCTTCCCTTCCTCTTTCTCTGCCTGCCTCTCTGCCTACTTGTTATCTCTGTCTGTCAAATAAATAAATAAAATCTTTAAAAAAAAAAAAGTGGTGGCTTTATGAAGAAGAGGTCCTGTAATGCCCTCTGGTACAAAGTCCATTTTTCACCTGAACCTGGCACTTCAAGATGTCTCCTATGTGTGTTGTGTACCTTACTGTTGTGGCTGAGCTGCTTTTGCTTTCAGTCCGGTCATCTGCTATAGCTCTCTTTGCTTACTGTGGACATGGAAATGACACTTAAGAGTTCTTTTGTTTTTGGAAAAGTCTCGCAATGATCCCTGCCCCTCCAGAACATGGTCTGAGAATAATAAACAAATCTCCCTCCTGTATACCCTAGGAGTTTTTCGAACTGATTTTATTTGTATCTCAGTGGGGCTGTTTTTTGTACTGTCTTTTAGGACAGGGATTCAGTTTCCTTTGCCCTCCAGCTGTCCCAGAGCTGAACCCACTGATTTTAAAGTCCCATATGTTAAGTCCCGGTGATTGTGAGAACTTGTGAAGTTCAACCCCTTTGGTTTTCAAAGCCAAATGTTATGGGCATTTGTCTTCCTAGTGTGGGTCCCCTGTGCCTGGAGTATCTTGTGTGAGGTCAGCTCCTCTCTTCCCTCTCCATGCACAAGGCATCCCTCACTCTCGTAGATAGTCCTATGGGTCCATTTGTCTCCCAACTTCATCTCTGTTCTTCCTAACCTCATTGATGTGGACTCTTCTCTACATTTAGCAATGGAGTCTGTTCTGCCATTCTTGGAATAATTATTTGGATTATTTACACTGATATGGGTGGTATCTAGGAGTAGCTGTGGGACAAGATGAGCCCAGGATCCTCCTACTCTGCCATCCTTCCTGGAATTCAAATATAAAATAGTTTTAAATTTTTTTCTGGACATTATGCATATTATGACTGGATTCTATTATAGTTTCCAATGAGGAATTTTGTTTTGTTTTGTTCTAACTTTAAAGCTAATCATCTTGTTGAACTTAAACTGCCAACTCTTGGGTGGCATCTGACATTTCATACTTTTAAAAATATTTTATTTATTTGAGAGAGAGAGAGTGGGAGGAGGAGCAGAGGGGAGAGAGACAAGCAGACCCTGTGCTGAGTGCAGAGCCCGAGGTGGGGCTTGATCCCAAGACCCAGACCCACCCAAGTGCCCCTGTGTCTGACATTTCAGTACAGTTCTTTTGTTTTTGTTTTTGTTTGGTTTGTTTTTTTGTGGAGGGGGGTTGTTTTTTGTTTGTGTTTTTTGGGGGTGTTTTTTGGTGAGATGTTTTGAGTTCACCTGATACATATATGACTCAAGTTTTAGCCAGAGATTTGTGCAGAGATTTACTTAAAACTTGAGATTCCATCTCTCTGGTTCTCTCCTGTCTAGGTTTTCTCCCTCATTATTCCTTGGCTGTGGTTTCTCAAAACTCTATAGAGTAAAATGAATGTGGATTTACTAGCAGAGGTTTTGCCATTCTGCATGGTAAAGACTGTGACCTTTCCCAAGGCTGAAAATTATAATAAATGAAATATTTATCCAGTGCTTTTTTTCCTTCTTTAATATATTGACACCCCTCCCAGATCTCCGTGGGAGATCTATGTTCACTCTCAAGGGCCTTCAAATAATTAGGTTTTAGGCTTTGACCAGGTCTTACAATTGTTGCCTAATGAAGGGCTGGTCCCATGCAAGCTTATTCAGTCAGGATGTACTGTTGGATTGGGTCTAATATATTGCTATTAGTGAATTAAGACACAATTTTGTATTTAAAACATTGGCATGGGTGATTGCAAGGCATCCTGACAGTTTGCTTGCTTTTGTTGACTAAAACCTATATCCAATATAATGAAGATGAAATTCCAGACTCTCCTTGTTATGCTGTTAAAAAAAAAAGAAAAGGGGGGGGTATTCAATGGTTTAGGAAGATGGGAGTGCTACAGTAGAGTAAGGCTTGCCCATCTGCTCCCTAAGTACATCCCCAAGAGGGTCCAGAAGACACATCCCTCATTAGAGGTGGCATCTCATGGTGGCTCTTCCCTAGAGGCCAGGTTCAGTGGTAGGAATTACTGCTGTCAGACCAGCTTGTCTGATTTCAGTGATGATGATGATGGGATTCCGTGGTGGCACTATTCACAAAAGGCAAGAAATGTGTGAATCCTGCAATGAAAGGCAGGGCTGAAATCAGTACTAGGAACAGTCTCACTGGCAGAAGTCTTTGGTATTAGCTAGTAGATCCTTATATCTCTAGAACTGACATACATGGACAGCCTACTAATGTTTTACTTACTTTGTATGAGTAGAAAGCTCTAGGATTGGTGAACAGAGGACTGAATGAAATCATGGTAGTTACCGAATGGAACAGAAACTTTAACAGAACCACCAGGACTGTAAAGGCTCCCTTCTCAGCTACCTCAGGTTAGGAAGTCCCTCTCATAGTAACGATGTCATGGAGATCAAAACAACCTGCAATTTAAATTAGAAAGCAGGTGCAGAAGGGAGCTATTAGTGATAGCTCTTCCCCCAATGTGGAGTGTTGCTCTATTTATCTGGTGGACAAATCATGTCTTAAGGTTATGATTTGGTCTTGCACATATTACTTATCATGCTGGGCCTGTGAGATCAGGAATTTCTTGGACATTGCATACATATTGGAAGTCCTGCTAATGTGATTACAGACAATGCAGACAGAACCTTGAGCAAACTGGAGGATATTAGGAATGGTGGAAGAGACAACATATCTAACTTCACAATCATTGTGGAGTGCTAGAGTCTGAGAACTTCTGCTTTTGAGGTTTTCAAAACTGCCAATAAATGAGTATTTTCCAGTTGTAGTCTTGGTGAAGACTAGCTCTGCTGAGATTTCCCTCTATCCTGATAAAACTTGTTTTTTTCCATGTCTAATAAATCTTCTAGAACTCTTTTAATATAACTACATGAATAATGATTTAAAATTCATCAGTCTTTAGAATTTTTCTCAGTATTGAGTATGTATTAAGATCTGATTTCTGTCCAGCATAATTATGTGATACTTTGATGTAATACAAAAGGTATCAAATGTGTAGTTATCATTATGCAGAAATTAATCTATTGTGGCTGTTACAGGCTGCATGCTTGTATCCCCTACTCCTAAAACACGTATGTTGAAACTCTAACCTCCAGTGGAAAGATATTAAGAGGTGAGGCCTTTGGGAGATAATTAGGTTCCAATGAGATCATAAGGGTGGATGAAATTAGTAGCCTTATAAGAAGAGAAAGAGAGGACCGCTCTCTCCACCCCCAAACACACACTTCTCTCTCATGTGAGGATATAGCAAAAACATAGCTGACTAAAATCTAGGAAGAGGACTCTTACCAGACACTAAATCCACCAGCACCCTGACCTTGGACTTGCTGGGTTCAAAATAATTGCTCATTGTCTAAGCCACTGAGTCTGTGGTAATTTGTCATAGCAGCTCCTGCTGACTAAAACAGAAGCATCGGACATGCTTTGTTCCATTGGAATATTTATTTAAGTAAATAATTTAGATAAGAAATTTAAGATAGGTTAGTTCAATTTGAGTTCCTGGGTAGGAGAGGTGTGTGAGAGATATGGCTAGAAAACCCAGAGAGCCAGTTCACATGGTTAATCAAGATACACTGGGACTCTACCCAGGTAATCAAGATACTGGTAGACCACACGTCTTACATATTTTCTACATTGCCAAGATATTTTATTCATTACCAGTACTTACTATGCTTAGTGTATATTGGAGTATCACTAAAAATGAGCCCATTATGCAACAAGATGACAGAAAAGAAAATAAATCTCCCTCTGTTGCATGTTATCCATCTCTCCCTACTAAAGTTTCCTTCTCAAGTTGGCATTTTAGGTAGCCAGAACATAGTCAGACACTTTGTTAATGACACAGTCTGTATCCACATTTTCTGTGAGACTTTATGTAGCTTGTATAAATCCTGGAAGAAGTGTCATTCCAGTCTCAAAGATTTTTCTTGACATATAGGAACTCTCCTCTCCCTACTTATCATCTTGAAGTCTCTCTCTTTTCCACTCATAAAATGTGAGGAGATGCTTCTTCCAGAAGGTTATTGAAGTTTGTTTGGCAGTCCACTGGTTGGGAATGAAATTTCCCAGTGGTTTAATTTTGATGTGTTTCCTAACTTGGGTTTAATTCTATTCATCCCAGTGGATGTTAGAGTAGAAGTCCATGTTACTATGAATATGTATTATAGTACTCTGAAGTTGACGATATTTTAAATAATTTAATACAGAGCATTTTCTACTCTAGTAATTTTAATGACCCATATCAACAGTAGAAACTTCAAGAACAGTTGCATGAAACAGAACTATCCTTTGGAAAAGACCAGCTGTGCACTAAATGTTATCCCATGGGGCAGTATCACATTGACTAATATATTTCATAGTTCAAGGGCTGACCCCACTGACTCAGAGAGTTATCAGCATACTAATAATGGATACATATGGCAGACTGAACTCAAATTAACCATGTACTAGAGCTGAAACAAAATCCTGACCTCCATGTATTAATTATAATGATGAAAATAACTGTATCTCAGGCTGCAGTACTTACTTTGATCTGGCATTGATTTTCTCCCTGTACATTGACCTAAATTGGGTATGGATATGTTCTCAGTGAAATTGGTCCTGTCAAGTCAGTGAGGTTGGATGCGGTAGGTAGGTATTTTTGCTTAAATGTCTCGTTCCCTCGAGCATGCCCAAATAGCAATGGGGGCTCCTGCAATTCTCCTTTCCCTATGCAGACCATCCCCTCTAACCTCCCCCACCACCCCCAGACTCCTGGTTCTGATCAACATACCCTGGTGGGTGACATCAGTCTTATACCCCTCAATTCCTTGAACTTGTAGCCATGCTTTTTAAGCTGCCTTTGCATGTACCCAATTAAAATACTGACTGTGTAGCTTACTTGCAGATAGTAGGCATTTCTTTTTAAAATATATTCTGAACTTCTTGGAGACTGCCTCTTTGTAGACTCCAACTGCTAGTAATTGGTAAAAAAAAAAAATAACCTTACATAATTGATTAGAAATTGAAATATGGTAACTTAAAGTCTGAAAAGGGAAACTTAACCAGGAATTATAAAGCAAAGTTCATGAAAGGTAACCATTAAAGAAACTGAGTCCAAGGTAGATGACAGAAAAAACCCATCATCATGATTCTTGGAAAGAATGTGACTTCTCTTTGGGAACCACACATTTATTACTGAAACTAGACAAAAGGCAGTAGAGTATAAAAAGTGAGAACCCCGTATTAAAAAACTTTCCCACCCTAATGTTAATTTCTAATGAGAAAAGTAATGGCATCTCAAGCTGGAATAATCACTTTGACATGGAATTAATTTTCCTCTTCTGTAGAGATTAATATGTATTTCTTCAGACCAAACTAAATGTATCCATCACATAGACAGTAGCTGTGGGCTCCTTAAAGTCTGATGGATAACAGGTCAGCAGAGCCCAGGGGACTGTCCAGAATCCTATTCCAGAGAAGAAATCTTCCTGCTAAGTGGAAGAATCCTAGCCCCAGAAAGTGGACTTTAAAAAATAAAAACAGGCATCAGGAGGAAAAGTAAAGAATATAGCCGTTCACCTATGACTCCGTTTAATGTTTGACTAGAATTCTGTCAGACGCTCTAGTGTCCTCTAGAATTACACATCAACGAAGCCAAGTCCAACACGGGCAAGTAATCTTCAACAGTCCTGAAATACACACTCCCTAGATTTTTTATTTACTTATTTACTTCCTAGTTACTTCATTAGATAACTTTCTCTTCATTTCTTCTTTACCTAATTTTACTACTGGAAGGCCTAATCTCTAGAGTTGAAATACTATCACATATCTTGAGTAATTGGAGGGAGAAGTAACCAACAGTACAGAAAAACAAATAATCATGAGGTATCGATTGGTGTAAAGGTTATGCAAACTTCTGAAGCTTCCTTCCTTCCATGTTCTAAACATCTGTTTTCCCTGATTTTTAAAAATTACCATTTTGAGTTGAAAGAACTTTGGATCTTAGCTAGTTTGTCTTTCTCTCTTAAACAGCTGCCATCTACAACAGGTAAAGACGCTTGGAAGATACATTTATTTTCTATTTTTTCTATATGTATAGTATGAAATAATATAAAAAAATAATCAAGTTTTATTGATTTCTTAAGAAAATTCAGAAGTGTGACAACTCCAAGCACCGACAAACAGAGGAATGGATGTAAATTTTGTAAAACAGATTTGCAAGAATTTAGTTGCTTCAGAATCCCGAGGGCCTGTCTTGCAATTCTTCCCCTGGGGTTTGCAACAGCAGCCTACTGTGGTGTGTTTTTCTCACTGCCGACATACATATGCAGGACTGTAGTTTCTGCTCCATCCTGATGCTCAAGCTTCAGGGATACTTACACCAAAGCCTAGCCCTGTAGCGAAGGCCTTTTCCAAATAAGGTCCCACTCAACTCAATGTGGACCATTTTGTGTAGCCCAATAGATGAACCAGAGCCGTGTGGAATGTTTTATCTCCATGACCCTAAGAGGAAGACCAGGCCCTGTGCTTTCTTTGTTGTAGCAGATGGAAGCTACTTTAGAGTGCTAGATATCCCAGAAGCCCCCCTCCTAGTGCACCCCTAAAAATCTCCACCGAAGTGTCAGTTCCCTGAGTTCTCACAGGACTTATCATTCCCTCTCTGGGAACACGAGTGCCTCACCCAGGTCTCCCACATATGAGCCATCTCTTGTTCCTTCTGCCGGATTTGCAGGATGTCATTGACATCATGGATTGGTTTGATTTGGGTGGGATATCCCAGTAGCCTCCATCAGACTACTTCACGACAGAGAACGGGAGCATTGATATAGTCCTGAAGCAAAACTAAGACTGAAGAGAGACTAAGCCACAACTAGAAACTGTTCCTGATTCTTCTTTCTGATCAGAATCAAAAAGAACACCTTTGGCAAAACAGTGGCGGCCAAGAGAGTACCCGAGACCTCATTAATCTGCTCTGACCACGATACTGGGTCTGGCACAGCCACTTCAGCTGGGCCTTCTCCTTGGTTAAGCTTGCAAGAGCCTACAGTAATTTTTCAGGAGCCAGCCTTTCAAAGGAGGACTGGCTAAGTACCACCACCCACTGTATACTTTAGTTTTCTAATGGTGGCTCTTACCTCCACCATCTGCCCTGAGGCTATAATACTGGTTTTGACTAACTGTATTGGCTACAGGAGGAGGGCAGGGTCATAGGTTTCCTGTGATACCTTTTTCTGGGGGTTAGTGACCCAACACGGGGTTTACTGCCATTGCTAAGTTTGTTAATACCAAGTATTCACTCTGGAATTGGAAAAATGACCACTGGATAGGTCTTGAGATGGGGCCCACTGTGATCTGATTTTTATTCAGGGCACCACGTTTTCCTTGTTCCCCCCAACCCCCACTCAAGCTAGGGTAAAGAGCTCGATGTTGATGACTTATATCTCTAGTTATCAAAGTCAAGTCAGACACCTTGTCAATATTTCTCAAAATGTCTGGGTATTCTCTTGTCCTCAGGGTAAATTCAACCTTTTAAGTGTCCATAGATCCATTTGGGGAAGGACTAAAAGAATCATTAAAGTATTTTCGAGGTACGGTGTTGGCAGAGTCTTTCCATCTAGGACCTGGTTCTGTTCAGTCATTGGGTTCTGAATATTAAAATTAGCTCAGATTTAGTAACTGAACAAGGAATCCTAGCTACTTCGGGTGCAAACACCCTCTGCCTCCTGCTTTTCTATTCTTACCTTTTCCTGGTTGTAGGTGTTTCACATCACCCTTGTTGACTGCCTTGTCTTACCATTTGGTCTCTAGGAACACCAGACTCCATTATTATCTCTCAAACTCCCTGAAGGCAAGGTCCAGTTGGCTGTCCCTCCAGCCTTGCTGGTCATTAAGATAATTGCAGCCTTCAGGCTACTGGCTTTTAAGCATTGACTTCTGGCCTCTGTTACTTGAAGGCCTCACTGTCCTCTTGATATTAACCAACCCAGTTTGTGACCACTGCTAAATTGGGTACCTTACATGTCACAGAATTCAATGCCAAAATTGCACAGGTATTGTCCCCAAGTTCACATATTAGCTGAGATTTAAAAACAACAACAACAACAACAACAACAACAACACCAACAACAACACCCCACAAAACCCTTTCCAAAGTTCTATTGGGCCAGGAGCTCCTCGTAATGCTGTGTTAGGACCAACCAATGGATCCTGTGGTCACTTGCCTATTACAGTGGTTTTTTTTTGGGGGGGGGGGGGCGCTATAAAATGGGACTTTGCATGAGACAGCATACTGAAGGTTGTAGTAATTCTTGCATTCTGTGAGGCCTCTCATAATAAGGGTGTCTGAGAAGGTGAACTCCTACCTAAAATGTGAATCCATCCCAATAAGGATGACTTGGTTCTATCCTCCAGAATGCACTATTCCAATCTTATCTGCCTGCATACTTTAGAGCTGCTGTGTGTGTATATATATATATATATACACACAGAGAACATTTTGGAAGAATACATATAAAAAGGTTAACAGTAGTTATAGAAAGAAAATATTGGATGGTTATTAATCTTTTCCTAATATATTTTCATTTTGTTAGGTTTATCTTAAAAAATGAGACCAGAGCTCCTACAAAGAATATAGCAAATGTTTATGGTAAGTTTATAATTTTTTAAGTAGGTTTTCTTTACGTTGTTCCCCTAGTCTACATTTCCTGAATTAAGCTGATAAAACAATCATTGCTCTTACTCTAATAAGAAATTCAGGATTTTGTCTCATCATTGAAAGGAAGACCATTCCTTTATATTTAGAAAAAAGGAACAAAGTTGTTGATAACAAAGTACCAACTCCTAACACAATGGGAGAAAATACAATAGGAAATAAAACCTGCCAAAACTTAAGAGCTGTGTAAGAAAGTGTAAGTTACTCCTCAGGTACAACTGAATATTGGTATTTGCATTTCACCTAAAGAAGGGCATTGGGGGAGTTGTCTTCTTACCTTGTGTTTCATGGCTGTTATTTAACTTAATCATGTCCAGAAGTAATTTACATACAAATGGCAGAATGGATTCCAGTGGTCCTTATTTAAATATGGCCAAATATCACAATATATAGTCATATAACGTTGGATATATATAATTTTCATTTCATATAATGAGTAGAAAGTGGCTAAAATGTAGCTATTGATACAATGTCTTTGTTCTTTAATACTGTCATGGGACAAGTTATTAGCCTTTTTGAATCTTAGTTTGACTGTGTGGCCTCCCAATCCCACCAATTGTCCCTTAAGACCCTTTGTTCTGTTTTGAGTGCTTTTAACCAGATTCCAAGTTAATGCTGGTCCCCAAGCACAGGTTGCTTTAGTATTGGGGTCTTACTTTCCAATGAATCACTTCTGGTGGCTCCCTCTCCCTTCTGTTTATCCTCCAGTATCAGTCTGTGCACTCCCACTCCATTCTACCTCTCCACTGATGATCTCTGCTCCCGTAGAGATCCAGAAGTGTATAATCTTAGATCTCCAGCTGATTTCATGGGTGTACAGAGTGTCCTGGTAGATATTTAGCTCACTTCAGGGGGACGGTTGAAACAGGGTCTCCTACTCTCTGCCATCTTGCCCCTCCTCAGTATGACTATGAAATGAAGGCAGTAATAGCCCTTGTCTCTCAAAATTGTTATAACTGAAGAGATAATCCACAGTAAGAATTTATAACAATGTTTTGCAGGTAGTACGCACTCAGTAAATCAAAGTTATTAATACTGCTTTCAGAGTTCTACATTTTTTCTTGTATTTTTATTAACTATAATGTATTATTTGCCCCAGGGGTACAGGTCTGTGAATCATCAGGCTTACACATTTCACAGCACTCACTACTCTCCCCAGTGTCCATGACCCAGCCACCCTGTCCCTACTCTTCCCAGCAACCCTCAGTTTGTTTCATGAGATTGAGTCTCTTATAGTTTGTCTCCCTCCTGATCCCATCTTGTTTCATTTATTCCCTCCCTACTCCCTATGGCCCACTGCCCTGCCTCACAAATTCCTCATATCAGAGAGATCATATTAGAATTGTCTTTCTCTGATTGACTTATTTTGCTTAGCATTAATACCCTCTAGTTCCATCCACACCATTGCAAATGGCAAGATTTTGTTTATTTTCATGGCTGCATAGTATTCCAGTGTGTGTGTGTGTGTGTGTGTGTGTGTGTGTGTATACATACGGAAGAAGATGTGATATACATATATCACATCTTCTTTATCCATTCATCTGTTTATGGACATCTAGGTTCTTTCCATAGTTTGGCTACTGTGCACACTGCTGCTATAAACATTGGGGTGGACATGCCCCTTCAGATTACTAGATTTTTATCTTTGGGGTAAATACCCAGTAGTGCAATTGCTGGGTAATAGGGTAGCTCTATTTTTATCTTTTAGAGGAAACTTCATACTGTTTTCCAGAGTGGCCGCACCAACTTGCATTCTCAGCAACAGTGTAGAAGGGTTCCCCTTTCTCTGCAATCCTTGCCAGCATCTGTTGTTTCCTGACTTGTTAATTTTAGCCCTTCTGACTGGTGTGAGATGGCATCTCACTGTGGTTTTGATTTGTATATCCCTGATGGCAAGTGATATTGAGCACTTTTTCATGTGTCTGTTGGCCATTTGGATGTCTTCTTTGCCAAACTGTCTGTTCATGTCTTCTGCCCATTTCTTGACTGGATTATTTGTTCTTTGGGTGTTGGATTTGATAAGTTCTTTATAGATTTTGGATACTAGCCCTTTATTTATCTGATACATCATTTGTGAATATCTTCTCCCATTCTGTCGGTTGTCTTATTTCCTTTGCTGTGCAAAAGCTTTTGATCTTGTTGAAGTCCCAGTAGTTCATTTTAGCCCTGCTTCCTTTGCCTTTGGCAATGTTTCTTGAAAGAAGTTGCTGCAGCTGAGGTCGAAGAGGCTGCTGCCTGTGTTCTCAAGGATTTTGATGGATTCCATCTCACATTGAGGTCTTTCATCCATTTTGAGTCTATTTGTGTACATGGTGTAAGGAAATGGTCCAGTTTCATTCTTCTGCATGTAGCTGTCTAATTTTCTCAACATCATTTGTTGAAGAGACGTTTTTCCATTGGACATTCTTTCCTGCTTTGTCAAAGATTAGTTGACCATAGAGTTGAGGTTCCATTTCTGGGCTATTATGTTCCATTGAGCTATGTGTTTGTTTTTGTGCCAGTACCATACTGTCTTGATGACTACAGCTTTGTAATAGAGCTGGAAGTCTGGAATTGTGATGCTGTCAGCTTTGGTTTTCTTTTTCAATATTCCTCTGACTATTTGGGGTCTTTTTTGGTTCCATATAAATTTTAGGATTATTTATTTGTTTAAAAAGTTGATAGCATTTTGATAGGGATTGCACTAAATGTGTAGATTGGTCTAGGTAGCCTAGACATTTTCACAATATTTGTTCTTCTAATCCATGAGCATGGAACATTTGTCCATTTCTTTGTGTCTTCCTCAATTTCTTTCATGAGTACTTTATAGTTTCCTGAGTATAGATTCTTTGCCTCTTTGGTTAGGTTAATTCCTAGGTATCTTGTGATTTTGGGTGCAATTGTAAATGGAATTGACTCCTTAACTTCTCTTTCTTCTGCTTGTTGTTGGTGTATAGAAATGCAACTGATTTCTGTGCATTGATTTTATATACTGATACTTTACTGAATTCCTGTATGAGTTCTAGCAGTTTTGGGGTAGAGTCTTTTGGGTTTTCCACATAAGCTATCATATCATCTGCAGAGAGTTAGAGTTTGACTTTTTGCTGATTCGGATGCCTCTTATTTCTTTTTGTTGTCTGATTGCTGAGGCTAGGTCTTCCAGTATTATGTTGAATAGCATTGGTGATAGTGGACATCTCTGCTGTGTTCCTGACCTTAGGGGAAAAGCTCTCAGTCTTTCCCCATTGAGAATGACATTTGCTGTGGGTTTTTCATAGATGGCTTTGATGATATTGAGGTATGTACCCTCTATCCCTACACTGTGAAGAGTTGTTTTTTTTTTTTAAGATTTTTATTTATTTGTCAGAGAGAGAGCACGAGAGAGTGAGAACAAGCAGACAAAGTGGCAGGCAGAGGCAGAGGGAGAAGCAGGCTCCCTGTTGAGCAAGGAGCCCGATGCGGGACCGATCCCAGGATGCTGGGATCATGACCTGAGCCGAAGGCAGCTGCTTAACCAACTGAGCCACCCAGGCGTCCCTACACTGTGAAGAGTTTTGATCAAGAAAGGATGCTGTACTTTGTCAAATGCTTTTTCAGCATCTATTGAGAGTATCATATGTTTCTAGTTTTCTTTTATTAATGTATTATATCACATTGGTTGATGTGCAGATGTTGAACCAACCTTGCAGCCCAGGAATCAATCCCCCTTGGTCGTGGTGAATCATCCCTTTAATGTACTGTTGGATCCTATTGGCTAGTATTTCGGTGAGAATTTTTGCATCCGTGTTCATCAAGGATATTGGTCTGTTATTCTCCTTTTTGATGGGGTCTTTGTCCGGTTTGGGGATCAAGGTAATGCTGGCCTCATAAAATGAGTTTGGAAGTTTTCCTTCCATTTCTTTTTTGGGGACAGTTTCAGGATAGGAATTAATTCTTTAAATGTTTGGTAGAATTCCCCTGGGAAGCCATCTGGCCCTGGGCTCTTGTTTTTTGGGAGATTTTTGATGACTGCTTCAACTTCCTTAGTGGTTATGGGTCTGTTCAGGTTTTCTATTTCTTCCTGGTTCGGTTTTGGTAGTTTATACGTCTCTAGGAATGCATCCATTTCTTCCAGATTGTCAAATTTGCTGCTGTATATTTGCTCATAATATGTTCTTATAATTTTTTGTATTTCTTTGGTGTTGGTTGTGATCTCTCCTCTTTCATTCATTATTTTATTAATTTGGGTCTCTTTTCCTTTCTTTATTTTTACTTTTAATTTTTTTAAATATTTATTTATTTGACAAAAAGAGAAAGAGCACAAGTAGACAAGATGGCTGGCAGAGGGAGAGAGAGTAGCAGGCTCTCTGCTGAGTAGGGAGTCTGACATGGGGTTTGATTCCAGGACCTTGGAATCATGACCTGAGCCAAAGGCAGATGCTTAACCGACCACACAGGCACCACCTTTTCTCTTTTCTTTTTGATAAGTCTGGCCAGGGGGTTATCAATCTTATTAATTCTTTCAAAGGACCAGCTCCTAGGTTTGTTGATTTGTTCTACTGTTCTTTTGGTTTCTATTTCATTGCTTTCTACTCTGATCTTTATAATTTCTCTTCTCCTTTTGGGTTTAGGCTTTCTTTGCTGTTCTTTCTCCAGCTCCTTTAGGTGTAGGGTTAGGTTGTGTATTTGAGACCTTTCTTGTTTAAGAAAGGCTTGTATATACTTTCCTCTCAGGACCTTTTTGCTGTGTACCAAAGATTTTGGACAGTTGTGTTTTCATTTTCATTTGTTTCCATGAATTTTTTCAGTCTTCTTTAATTTCCTGGTTGACCCATTCATTCCTTAGTAGGATGCTCTTTAGCCTCCATGTATTTGGGTTCTTTCCAACTTTCCTCTTGTGATTGAGTTCTAGTTTCAGACCATTGTGGTCTGAAAATATGCAGGGAATCATCCCAGTCTTTTGGTATCTATTGAAATGTGGTTTGTGACCCAGGATGTGATCTATTCTGGAGAATGTTCCATGTGCACTAGAGAAGAATGTGTATTCTATTGTTTTGGGATAGAATGTTCTAAATATATCTGTGATGTCCTTCCAGTCCAAGGTGTCATTTAAAGCCTTTATTTCCTTGTTGATCTTTTGCTTAGATGATCTGTCCATTTCAGTAAGGGGGTGTTAAAGTCCCCAACTATTATTGTATCATTGTTGATGTGTTTCTTTGATTTTTTGTTATTAATTGGTTTATATAATTGGCTGCTCCCATGTTAGGGGCATAGATATTTAAAACTGTTAGATCTTCTTGTTGGACAGACCCTTTAATAGTGTCCTTCCTCATCCCTTATTATAGTCTTTGGCTTAAAATCTAATTTATCTGTTTTTGTTTTTGTTTTTTAAAGATTTTATTTATTTATTTATTTGTCAGAGAGAGAGAGAGAGAGAGAGAGAGAGAGATATCACAAGTAGGCCGAGAGGCAGGCAGAGAGAGGAGGAAGCAGGCTCCCCGCCAAGCAGAGAGCCCGATGTGGGGCTCGATCCCAGGACCCCGGGATCATGACCTGAGCCGAAAGCAGAGGCCTTAACCCACTGAGCCACCCAGGTGCCCCTAATTTATCTGTTTTAAAGATTGCTACCCCAGCTTTCTTTTGATGTCCATTAGCATGGTAAATTTTTTTCCACCCCTCAGATTAAACCTGGAGGTGTCTTTGGGTCTAAAATGAGTTTCTTGTAGACAGCATATAGATGGGTCTTGTTTTTAAATCCATTCTGATACCCTGTGTCTTTTGATTGGGGGCATTTAGCCCATTTACATTCAGGGTAACTGTTGAAAGATAAGAATTTAGTGCCATTGTATTGCTTGTAAGGTGACTGTTACTGTATATTGTCTCTGTTCCTTTCTGTCTGTTCCTTTTAATTTTAGGCTCTCTCTTTGCTTAGAGGATCCCTTTCAGTATTTCCTGTAGGGCTGGTTTGATGTTTGTAAATTCTTTAAATTTTTGTTTGTCCTGGACACTTTTTATCTATCCTTCTATTTTCAGTGACTGCCTAGCTAGATATGGTATTCTTGGCTGCTTATTTTTCTTGTTTAGTGCTCTGAATATATCATGCCAGTCCTTTCTGGCCTGCCAGGTCTCTATGGATAGGTCTACTGCCAATCTAATATTTTTACCATTGTATGTTACAACCTCTTGTCCTGAGCTGCTTTTGGGATTTTCTCTTTGTCACTGAGACTTGTAAATTTTATTATTAGGTGATCGGGTGTGGACCCATTTTTATTGACTTTGAGGGGGATTCTCTGTGCCTCCTGGATTTTGATACTTGTTCCCTCCTCCAAATTAGAGAAATTCTCTGCTATAATTTGCTCCAATATACTTTCTGCCCCTCTATCTCTTTTTTCTTCTTCTGAGATCCCAGTTATTCTAATTTTTTGTCTTATGGTATCACTTATCTCTTGAATTCTCCCTTTGTGTTCCAGTAGTTGTTTGTGTCTCTTTTGCTTAACTTCGTTAGTCTCTATTTGGTCTTCTATATCACTAATTCTCTCTTCTGCCTCATTTTTTCCTAGCAGCAAGCACCTCCATTTTTTATCACACCTCATTAATAGCTTTTTTAAAATTTCAACTTGGTTAGATTTTAGTTTTTATTTCTCCAGAAAGGGATTCTCTAATGTCTTCCATGCTTTTTTTGAGCCCAACTAGCACCTTGATAATTGTCATTCTGAACTCTAGTTCTGACATATTACTAATGTCTATATTGATTAGATCCCTAGTCATCAGTACTGCCTCTTGTTCTTTTTTTTTTTTTTTTGTGGTGAGTTTTTCCGCCTTGTCATTTTATCCAGATAAGAGATGAATGAGAGAACAAGATACTAAAAGGATAGCAACAACCCCAGAAAAATATACACTAACCAAATCAGAAGAGACCAGAAACCAGGGGAGAAGGTGAAGTGGGGGAGAATGTATATACGTACATACATATATATTAATTAGACTAGTGAATAGAACAGAGCCACACACTTGATTTGGGGTATATTTTGGCTTGTTAGAAGAAACTACCTCCCAAAATTTTAAAGAAAGAAAAACTTATATAGACACAAAAATAAAGGTATACACAATGAAAGGATGGAATATGACTGTAAAGTTAAAAATTTAAAAAGATTCTAAAAAAGGAATTGATAAGAAGTTGGTTGAAAAAGAGAGGAAAAAATGTGATCAGGCTGGAGACTAGAACAAAGACATGTACTAGATTTAGGGTATATTTTGATCTATTAGAAGAAGTTGTATCCCAAAATTTTAAAGAAAAAACCCTAAATGTATACAAGAAATAAGGTTAAATACCATGAAGGGATAAAATATGACTATAACAGTGGAAATTAAAAGATTTTAAAAAGGTATTGATAAAATAATTTTTAAAAAGTTAAAATAGGAAAGAGGAAAACTTTAAAAAAATAGAATAAGAACAAAATAAAATTTTAAAAATTTAACTTTGAAAGACTAAAAGATCATGGGGAAAAAAGCCATGAATTCTGTGTTGCTTTCCTCTAGCTCTGGGGTTCCGCAGTTCTCATTGTTTGGTGAACTTGGTCTTGGCTGGATGTTCTTTTGGGGGAGGAGCCTGTTGCAGTGATTCTCAAAGATTTTTGCCTGAGCCAGAATTGCACCACCCTTACCAGGGGCCAGGCTAAGTAATCTGCTCAGGTTTGCTCTCAGGAAATTTTGTTCCAATGGCAGCCTCCCAGTCTCTGGCCCTGTAGGAGCCAAGACCTTGGGCCCCCCTCCTCAAAACACCCTCAGAGAAAAGCAGTCAATCCGTCCTGTCTCCCTGGTCTCTGGCTGCACTCTGAGCTCTCCTGGCCTGTGACCGAGTGTTTCTCTCTCTGGGGCACGGCCCCGTTTGGAGTCTCCAAACCCAGCAGATTCCTGCAGCGTGCTCCCATGCTGCTCCTCCTGAAGGCGGAAGGAGGGGTCTCCCTGGATCTGCAGCTTGTGGGGTCCCTGCTCAAAGAGCAGGGGCTGAAATGTGACTTGGATCATGTTTTAAGGTAACTATGAGCTGAGAGCCCCCTCCTTGGCTCTGTCTTTGCAGCCACCTTCCCCACCCTGATACCTGAGAGCTCTGCCACACTCAGGCACCCCTGGTCTTTCTGTGCCCCCACAGGTCCTGAGACCACACTGTCCCTGTGAGGGGTCCACCCCCTACTTAGCCTCTGGAGTGAGGTCCCTCAGTGGAGCAGATTTCTAAAAGTTCCGATTTTGTGCTCTGCTCCTCTACCACTTGCTGGGAGCTGGCTCCTCTCCCCACAGTCTATCTTCCCATGGCTTCAGATTCACTTTTCCACATGTCCTACAGAGATGTAATATGCCTGTTTTGTACACTTAAAACCTATTGGTTGAATTAATGAACAAATCAGTGTATGAGTGAGAGAGTAACAGCTAAAAGAAGTGGAGAGAAGGCCATTGTTCCACTGTTGCAAGGGGGTCTAGCATCACACCCAGAGGAAGCAGGGAGAGGATCCAGTGGTGTGTTCACAGCTTGGCAGGAAGAACAACCTGGTATTGGAGAAGAAAGGCCGATCCTAGCCTGAGAAATTAGTGAAAGGGCGTGCTTAGGAAAGAATTGACAACAGATTTCCAGCAACACTCTGGGCTTGCCTAGGATTGTGACTTCCATTGGAATAGGGTTCTTAACTAATGGGTACCTGAAGTAAATTTGGGGATCTATGACTGAAACAGGAAAAAAAAATCATGGTTATTTTCACATGTCTCTGAACAGAAATTTGACATTTTCTTTCATGGCAACTATGGGCAACAAGCCACAAGAGTATTAACAGTATTTGTGACTGTGTCATGAATAGAATGTGATAGAATAGAAAGCACAGATTGTCTCATTGTTCTAGCTTTGCAGATATCTAGAAGTATCCATTGTATGTATCACTATAGTGATTAGACTGAACTCTAGGACCTGTTATTTAATGGGTAGTGAGGCAAATTATTTCTAAATCAAACTTTTAAAAATATAGTTACACTCACTGTATTACAATATATTTGGAATCATTTCTAGTCCAGTACAGTTTATTTTAAGCATAAAAACACTGCTCTGTGAGAGGACCCATAGGCTTGCCTAGCCTGCCAGAGGAGTTCATAGGACAAAAAAATGTTAAGAACCCCAACTTGAGAACAAGCATCTTGGTTTTAGTATTCTCAGTGCTCCATCACGTTATTCTCTCCCAGTCTCCAGGCAAAGGGCTCCATCTATGAGCTCTCTTCTCTGGGACTCTCCTGTTATTGATAGTTAGCAGGACTCCTCTTGCTGCCTGTGTGGATAAGATAAGGTGTTACATCACCCTTTCTATTGTTTTCTGCACTCTCCCGGGTGTGCATTCTCTTCCATTTAAATGACTGCCCCTATCTTAGCACATACCCGGAGATCAAGTGGATAACTTCAGGTAGGTAGGGATGATTCAGAAGGACTTAAATCTGGAAGCAGAGATCTCCACACAGGTATGGGAGCTGCTGAAAGGAAGGAAAGGAAAGGAAGGTGATGGGAGAGGAGATGGTAGGAGGGATGGCCCAGTGACAGAACCCAGCACTCAGCGACTAGAGAATATAGGTGTAGGCCACCGGTTGGCCTGAGGCTAGCATCAGGGAAGTCCAGGAAAATAAAGGAAAACGTTAGCCGTAACACAGCCCAGAGAATATGCTAGCACGGACTCTAAGATCAGGCAAAATGCAGAGTCATACCCTGATTCACATCCCACAAGTCTGTCCAGATGTGATCAGATGTGATAAGAGATTCAGAGCAGAACTACATCTGGATGATGATGGTGTGACTAGAAGGGGAGGGTAGAGTTAGAAAAACAGAGCCTCCTCTTAGAAAGGCCAGAATACTGGGCGGACTTCAAGGGAGTCAATTAAGGACATGGTGGAAAGAGGTAATAAATTGGAGGCTTTGTCTCAGGTGTAAGGCATGATTCTGTGTTTTATACATGGGACACAATGTGAGTGGCTTGCCGGGGAATATCTTACTGGTGAATTAGAGGACAATTCACAAGTTTCATATTGGGACTAAGTCTGCTGGTCAAGGTGACCTCATTCATGCTAATAGGAAGGGAGATCTATGAAGTCATAGAACCAGGAAGTTTGTGACAACTAGTCAGCTTTCTAAATCTGCCATACTCAATAACGGATAGCTATCTGACATTAGGCTCCCAAAGCATGAAGAAAAATGTGTTATTAAATCAGATCTCCTTGGATCACAAAGAAAATAACAAGTCAACAGTGATAGAAGAGAAAAAAAAAAAAGAAAATGACTGGGTGGCCAGAGGCAAAATGTATGACAGATTCAAATGACCTTCATTATTTCTCAGTTGGAAAATTCCAATAACTTCCTAAATTGTCTCTCCATCTTAAGTGCTTTGCTATTCAAATTTATCTTATAAACCACTTCCAGGTGACAGACTAAAATCTTTCAAGTGTAAGCATTGTTATCATGCCAGTCTCCTACTAAAAATACAAGTAACTCTTCGTTGTCCAACAGGCTCCTTTTCTTTGCATTCAAATTTCTGTACAACTTGGTTCCAGCCCACATCAGTGCTTATTTCCTGGCATTCCTTGTTTTTAATAGTTTAATATTAAGCATTATGAAAATAATTGATTAAAGCAATTCTTTTAATGCTTCATTTTTAGTATTTTCTTTTTCTTTTTGGCAAACATGCCCATCTTAGAAGAGTTGCTCCACTTCATTTTTGTGTGATTCTGATAGGCTGCCCATCTGGAAACTCCAACACAATGGGAGTCCCATGTGGCCCAGGTTGGGCCAAGCGGACTCCTGTCCCAGGAGGAATGCTCCATGAATGTGGGAATATAGAGGGACCAAAAAAAAATCACTGGAACTGAATAGTGAGGTACTCTTGGGCTGCTCAGATGTTCAGAATATTTCTTTTTTGTTTGGTTGGTTTTTTCATGCTCTTCTGATCCTCTACCCTTCCCTAGCCTCTTCTACTCAATTCTATGAGCCACTGAATATCCTTTCAAATAATTTCTTTGCACACACACATTGCATTCAGTTTAAGAATAGCAGTTTCTATTAGTTGCAACAAAGGAATGCTTAACGATGCAGAAATCGAGAAGAAGAGCATAGGGGAGGCTGTTAGGTATAGATTAGGTCACAGACCCTCCGAGATGGCCAAAGTGTATAGAATTAATTATCAAGCTGAAATTCATTTAAAAAGCAATGGGCTTGACATCTGCATCCTAAGCTGGGAAATGAAAGGTCCATGATATAGAGTGAAGAGCTGGTATGTGAACTTATGGGATGCTGTAGTGGACGCTTTTAGTAACAGGTGGCTTTTGACGTTGACCCAGCTAAATTAAACCAAGGAAATGAAGAGCTCAAATGTTAACATTTTCATTTTGAAGCACGGACTGAAATCCAGAGTCCTGCCACCAAGCATCTCTTACTAGCTGTTATGGGGCTGGGATTGATGAAAACCAAACCAAAAGATGGGTCATTCAGCTCACTAAGTTAAATCAGGTCAAGGGAGAACTTTGCCACATATGGTATGAACCTTGAGGACAATAATGGTACAGGAGTTGTTCAGCAGTTGTGTTAGTAAGGATTTGAGGAAACCGAAGAAACCTGAACCTCCCAAGCCCCTGCCAGCCTTCTTACTTTGCCTTCTTGGTTGAGGAAGAGGTACTCTCAGGAGAAATAAAACTTCCTCTGGTCCCCATACCTCACTGGAGCTGCCCTCATTCCTGTTACTCTCATGAGCTCTTCCTCCTTTTCCCGTGGTTTCCTGCATCCACAGGCTCCCTGTTATTCATGGAATGTGTTGGAAACTTCCATCTGGAGCTTTGTACCTCCTGCCTTACAGAGCTCTCTCTGCCTGGAATGCTTTCCTGAAGGCAACCCTATGATCTGCTCCCTCACCTGCCTCTGGTTTTTGCTGGCTTGAATGTCCCCTTCTCTTTTCACTCACTGTATTTCGAATGGGAGTGTTTACCCAACACTGTGTATTGCCTTTCATGGTTTCATTTTCTTCCGTGGAACGTAACACCATCTAGTGTATGTTTTATATTTGTGTATATTTTGTGCCCAACCAGACCCCCAGTGAACCCTGTTTCCTGGGATTCACTCTCTGTGTAGATCCTGCCCCTAGAATCTGAGCTGGCCCTGACTCGTTTTCATCATTAGAATGTGGTAGAAATGATGCCTGGCCAGTTCCAGTCCTAAGCTTTAAGAAGGCTGGTGGGTCCCAACTTTGTGCTTTGGAGAGTTCTTTGCTGCCAGAATACCACTGTATTCATGGTCCGGATCCTCAGCGGGAGTGTAAGTGCCATGAGAGTAGCGTTTTGTGCTTTGCTGCATCCCTAGCACCTATATCAGAGCTTAGCACTTAAAAAACATGCTTCATGAAGGAATTCACACATTAGTTAATGAATTTAAATTGGTTCCAGTCTATGGGGTAAAATGTATAATCAGAATTTGGAAGGGGCAATATATCCAAAGAGGTTTTCAGGAAATTAATCTATATTGATCTACTTAAGTAACACTGAATAGTATTTCTTCAAACACATTTTAGAGATGCACTTCATAGGAGAATGGAATCTTATTTTGGATATTGTTATGTGTCTTGAGAAAGATGCATTCACCAGAAAGTCTGAATTCGATTTCCCCAGCCCTGGTTAAGTTTCCTAGCTTAAATAACCCATGCATAAACCAAATGCTCCCCAAAGAAAACTACCTTAGATGCCCAGGTATCCTTTAGCTTAATATAGAGGTAAGGAACTCAGCAATTGTGCATATCTTGCCCACTCTCCTCTGGGCCACTTCTCAGAACAGGCCCCTCCTCTCTTGCCTTTCATCCTTGGTACCAGACTGTAGTTTGTCAAATCTCTAAATTGGTAAGAATTTTCATTGTTAGCATGACTACCTTAAAAGCATACAACTTTTGGATTTAGTGGTCTAAAAATTCATACCACTCATTGCAGGCATCTCAATCTGTTGGTCATGTAATTCTATTCATGTAATTCTCAAAGAGTCTCATAAACTGAGATGCTCAAAGACGATGACTTTGGCCTGTGTTTGATGGATCAAAAAACAGAGAATATTCTCTGTGATTATTTTATGTAACCTTTGTATCTCCACTAAGGGCAAGTCGAGTCTATGGATACAATAACTATACCTACATGATCTCTAATGCGATCTCTCTATTCACAAGAATTTAGGGATATGATGTCAGCATGTTTTCATTCTTTAATGTAAAATGTATGGCTTCCATGGACATTTTCCAAAAAAAACCCCAAAATACGTGGTGATAATGGAGACATATAATCTCCTTCATCAACCTCATGGGTAACTTAATATAGCAGTTACAATGGTTACATATGTAGGAAGTCATTGGACAATGTACTTCCTGTTGAGGTTTTGTCCCCTAAAAAAAAAAAAAAAAAAAAACCCTTTATAGAAATCAGATTTTGAGAGCTAATTGGATTTTTTTATCTGTATTTTTAAAAAATTTTTTATAAACATATAAAGTATTTTTATCCCCAGGGGTACATGTCTGTGAGTCACCAGGTTTACACACTTCACAGCACTAACCATAGCACATACCCTCCCCAATGTCCATTACCCCACCCCCCTCGAGCTAATTGGATCTTACTGTTCTTTTCAAATTAAAAAAATAAACACGTAGGTCTGGATTTCTTTGCATTGAAACATCCTTGAATTACATTATTTTACTTGTGACCCTAACAGAATTGAGCAGTTTACCTTATTTTTGGTGCCTCACTTGAAGACTGAACGATAGAGAGGAACAGAAACCGTGGGACAGGGGGTGGACTTCTCAGATTGTGATATATTTTTCTCTGATTAAGATGTTCCATATCTTATTTCTGGGGGAATTAGAGTCCACATGAGTTTGAGGTAGGCATGAATTGCTGGATGCTCAGAACATTATGCCGCTTTCTCTTGATGTAAATGTATTCCAAGACTCTGTATCTTCTTTGAAAAGTAGATTGAAAATGCATTTATTTGACAGACCTGGAGCAATTACTATCTGTTGCTAAAGTTTGTCCTCTTTCATTCTGTCTGCCTGATTTTTCAGCCAAGATTTAATGGGGGAACACAGGAGAAAAACATGATAATATAGGGAAAGACATGGAGAGAATTTTCCACATCCAAAGATATTTGTTTATTTTTTTAATTATTTTTAAAGAAGATAAATGGGGGGAAAAGCCCTTTGCTTTACTCCATTAGAAAACTCATGACTGAAGATTGATAAAGTTCTAAATGTTATGTATGGGAACTATTTTTAAGTAATTGAATTTGTGAAGGATAGTATATTCAATGCTTCCAAAGCATATTTACCTCTAGTTTTCATTTAAAGAAGTTACAAAACAATTAATTTAAGACATTCAGGAACATAGAGTTAAGTTGCTTATAATGAAAAAAAGTACTTATCTCTTATTCTTTAAGAATTATCTGTCTTCTCCATGGCAGTGTAGCCTTTCTTTCCTCAAATAAGAAACCACAAATGAAATTAATTTTTTTATACCCCTGCATCCCCACCAATACAATTTAGTAGAACCTAAGGAATGGCTTTCTCCTCCTACCAGTTGACAGGAAGTTAGGATGTCATTCCAGGTATATATAAAGTCAAAATATCTTTATCCCAGATATTCATCCGTATGTAATGAATGTGACAGCATTCACATATTCAGGATAAATCAAAGTCTACCAGGGTACATGTGCAAAGGATGTAATCACCCAGCTGAACAAGGACATTTTCTTGTCTGACTGAAGACATGTGTGACTGAAGAAATGTTTTTGCTAGGATTTTGGATAGGCTCCTTTGTGCCCTCCTAATCACTAGAAGGAAAGCTTGTCTTCACTATTTAAGTCCTCACAACTGTTATTGTTGGGTTTTTTTGTTTGTTTCATTTTATTTTATAGTTAACATATAGTGTTATATTAGTTTCAGGTGTACAATGTAGTGATTCAACACTTCGATACATTACCCGGTGCTCATCACAAGTGCACTCCTTAGTCCCCCTCACCTTTTCCAGCACCCCCAACCCCGTAACCATCAGACTGTTCTCTACTGTTAAGAGTCTGTTTCTTGGTTTGTCTCTTCTCTTTTTTCTTTGCTTGTTTTGTGTCTTAAATTCCACATGTAAGTAAAATCATATGGTGTTTGTCTTTTTCTGACTTATTTTGCTTAGCATTATTCTCTCTAGTTCCATGCACATCATTGTAAATGGCAAGATTCATTCTTCTTTATGGCTGAATAGTCTTCCATCTGTGTGTGTGTGTGTGTGTGTGTGTATGTGTACCACTTTTTCTTTATTTTTTTTTTAAGATTTTATTCATTAGAGAGCACAAGCAGGGGGAGGGGCAAAGGGAGAGGGAGAAACAGATGCCCCACTTAGCAGGGAGCCTGACATGGGGTTGATCCCAGGACTCTGGGATCATGACCTCAGCCAAAAGCAGAGGCTTAGCCACCCAGGCTTGTTGTTTTGTTTGTTTTTTTTTTAAGATTTTTTTTTTTTTTTTTTTTATGACAGATCACAAGTAGCAAAGAGGCAAGCAGAGAGAGAGGGAAGCAGGCTCCCTCCAGAGCAAAGAGCCTGATGCAGGGCTCGATCCCAGGACCCTGAGATCATGACCTGAGCCAAAGGCAGAGGCTTAACCCACTGAGCCACCCAGGAGCCCCTTGTTCCTGACCTTAGGAGAAAAGCTCTCAGTTTTTTTCCCATTGAGGATGATGTTAGCTACAGGTTTTTCATCTATGGCCTTTTTTATGTTGAGATATTTTCCCTCTAAACTACTTTGTTGAGGGCTTTTATCATGAATGGATTTTGTACTACACTGTCAGCTGCTTTATCTGAATCTATTGAAATGATCATATGGTTCTTATCCTTTCTCTTATTGATGTTATGCATCAGATTTGTTGATTTGCAAATATTGAACCACCCTTGCATCCTGGGACTAAATCCCACTTGATTATGGCAAATGATTTTTTAATGTATTGTCGGATTTGGTTTGCTAGTATTTTATTGAGGATTTTTATATCTATGTTCATCAGAGATATTGCCCAGCAATTCTTTTTTGTGGTGTCTTTATCTGGTTTTGTATCAGGGTGATAATCACCTCATAGGATGAATTTGGAAGTTTTCCTTCTTCTCTTATTTGGAACAGTTTGAATAGAATAGGTATTATTTCTTTTTAAAGTTTTAGGTAGAATTTGCCTATGAAGCCATCAGGTCCTGGAATTTTGTTTTTTGGGAATTTTTTGAATATTGATTCAATCATCTTGCTAGTAATAAATCTGTTCAAATTTTCTATTTCCTCCTGATTCAATTTTGGTAGGTTATATGTTTCTAGGAATGTATCCATTTCTTCTGGGTTGTCTAATTTGTTGGCGTAGAGTTTTTCATAATATTCTTCTATAGTTGCTTGTATTTGTGTGGTGTTAGTTGTTATTCATCCTCTTTCATTTGTGATTTTTATTTGATCCCTTTCTCACTCCCCTCTTTTATGATGAGTTATGTCCAGAGGCTTATCAATTTTGTTGATCATTTCAGAAACCAGCTTCTGGTTTCATTGATCTGTTCTATTGTTTGTTTTTTTATTTCTATATCACTTATTTCTGCTCTAATCTTTATTATTTCCTCCCTTCTGCTGCCTCTAGGCTTCATTTATTATTTTTCTAGCTCCTTGATGGGTAAGGTTAGATTGAGATTTTTCTTGCTTCTTGAGGTAGGCCTGTATTGCTATAAACTTCCCTCTTAGAATGAATTCTTCTGCATCCCAAAGGTTTTGAGTCATTGCGTTTTCATTTTTGCTTGCTTCCGTGTACTTTTTGATTTTTCTGGTTGACCCATGCATTATTTAGTAGCCTGTTATTTAACCTTTATGTGCTTGTGCTCTTTCTAGATTTTTTTCTTGTAGTTGACTTCTAGTTTCGCAGTATTGTAGTCAGAAAAGATGCATGGTAAAAGATGCAGAAAAGTCTTCCAAAATTTGTAGAGACTTGTTTTGTGGCCTGATATGTAATCTATTCTGGAGAATGAATGTTCCATGTGCACTTGAAAAGATGTGTATTCTGCTGTTTCAGGATGGAATGTTCTGAATATATTTGTTAAATCCTTCTGGTCCCGTGTGTTGTTCAGAGGCATTGCTTCCTTATTGATGTTGTTTGGATGATCTGTCCATCAGTGTAATCGGGGTGTTAAAGTCCCCTACTGTTATTGTGTTACTATTGATTAGCTCCTGTATGTTTGCTATTGGCTGCTTTATGTATTTAGGTGCATAAATATTTACAGTTGTTATGTATTCTTGTTGGATTGTCCCTTTTATTATTATATAGTGTCCTTTTTTTGTCTCTTTTTCTGGGCTTTGTTTTAAAGTCTATTTTGTCTCATACAAGTATTGCTACTTTGGCTTTTGACATCCATTTTCATGATAAATGTTTCTCCATCCCCTCACTTTCAATCTGCAGATGCCTTTAGCTCTGAAATAAGTCTCTTGTAAGCAGTGTATAGATGAGTCTTGCTTTTTTTATCCATTCCATCACCTTATGCCTTTTGGCTGGAGCATTTAGTCAGTTTACATTCAAAATAATTATTGATAGGTATGTATTTATTGCCATTTTGTTACTTGTTCTCATAGTTTTTCTCTGATCCTTTCTTCTCTTTCTCTCTTTCATAGTTTGCTGGGATATACTTGGGATTCCTTAGTCTTTATTTTTTGCATATCGTTTTTTGATTTGTGGTTATCATTTGGCTTATATATAATATCTTCTGCATGTAGGTCTCTATTAAGCTGATGGTCACTTAATTTCGAACTTATTCTTTATTCCTCACCCCTCCACATTTCAGATATTTTGTATCATAGTTTACATCCTTTTATTTTGTGCTTCTCTTGACTGATCTTTACAGATATATTTAAAAAAAATTTTTTTTTTGCTTTCATGCTTCTATTTTTCTTACTTTCACTTAGGTTTTTTGTTTTGTTTTTCCTACTCAGAGTACCCCTTAACATTTCTTAGAGGGGTGGTTTAATGTCATGAATTTTAACTTTTGTCTGCAAATGCTTTATCTCTCTTTTTATTCTAAATAATAGCCTTGCTGGAGAAAGTATTCTTGGCTGCATATTTTTCCTTTTCAGCATTGAAAGCATCATGTCACTTTCCTCTGGCTTGTGAAGTTTCGGGTGAAAAATCAACAAATAGCCTTATGGGATTTCCTTTGTATCTGCCTTCTTTTCTCTTGGAAACATTAAAAACTCATTCTCCATCACTTTTTTCTTTTTTTTTTTTTTTTGCCATTTTAATTACTATGTGTCTAGGTGTGGATTGCTTTGGGTTGAATCTATTGGGGGATCTCTTTGCCTCCTGAATCAGGATCTCTTCCTGAATCAGGATCTCTGTTTTCAATCCCAGATTTGGGAAGTTTTCAGCTATTATTTCTTCAAATACATTTTCTCTCCCCCTTTCTCACTCTTCTGGCATCCCTCTAACTTGAATGTTATCATGCTGAGTTCTCTAAGTCTATTCCCATTATGCAGGATTTGTTTGTCACCTGTATAGTTTGATAGCTTTCCATTCCTCTATCCTCAGGTCACTGATACCTTCATTTGCTTCTTGTAGTCTACTACTTATTCCATCTATAGCATTTTAATTTCATGTATTAAGTTCTTCATCTCTGTGCTATTTTTTTATCTCTTTGTCAGGGGTCTCATTGATGTCCTCCATGGTTTCCCAAGCACAATGAATATCTTGATTATTACTTCAAGTTCTGTCTCAGGCATATTGTTTCTGTTTCACATAGATCTTTTGCTCTGATTTTGTTCTATTCTTTCATTTGGGATATACCTCTCTTGTCTCTTCATTTTGTCTACCTCTCTGTGTCTGCTTTTCCTGTGTGTTAGGTCAGTCAGCTATGTCTTCTGCTCTTGCGAGTAGTGGCTTTAGGAAGAAGAGGTCCTGTAGGGCCCTGCAGTGCACTGTCTCTTGTTCACCAGAACCCAGCACTTCAGGGGAGTCTCCTATGTGGGTTGCTAGTGTCCTGCTCTTCTGTCTGAGTCCCTCTACCTTTCAGCCCAGCTGTCTGCATGGATTTCCTGCCTGTTGTGGCCAGTGCTTGCTTTCTGTGATGTTAGTGAGAACCAAGCATGCAGGGTCTAGGTAGGAGGCATGACCACAGAAGGACTCAGGGGCAGGGCAGCATTGAGCTGCTGTTCCTACTTTGCATCCTGTGCAGCCCAGAGGCTGCTGGGAGCATGGTGCATGGTCATGGTATTGGTGGCCGGGACAGGCAGTGTCTATGTGCATTGCAGTTGGGTGGGGCCTGTACAGCATTAACCAAATTGGTACTGAGCCCAGGGCCCACGCCAGCATGTCTGGAGTGAGTGAGTCCTCAGGAGAACTCATGGGCAGAGCATATTGCTAGCAGGGTAAGTGGCAAGTGTCTCTGTAGTGCCACCTCCCTCAGGTGGTTCTGTGTATGCTGCCAGCTCCTTTGTTCCCAGAGAAGTTCCCCCAACTCTCTCTGAAATTACCATAAACAGATCTCCCTGCTGTTGTGCAAACTGTGGCTTCTATGTTGACTTTCCCTGGGCTGTTGTCTCTTTAGGAGTAGAGACTCAGCTACCACTGGCTATCCTGGCTTGCCCACTGCTCAGTCAGCTGACTTTTAAAGCTCCAGGCTCCAAGTCCCACTGGTTATACAGATTCACAGAATTCAGCCCTTCTTGGTTTCAAGGCCAGATATTAATAGGGATTCATTTTCCCTGTGTGGGCTTCTTTGGGTTTTCCCCTCTCTGTGTCCACAGAGCCCTACAGCTTCCTCTCTCCTTTGGTCAGCTCCCAACTACCATTTCAGCCCTTACTAACCTCTCCGATTTCTAACCTCTCCAATGCAGCAGCTTCTCTACATTTAGTTGTGGGGTTTGTTCTGCCATCCTTGGATCACTCTCCAATTCATATTCTTGGATATGAGTGATAATTAGTTGTAAATGTGGGACGAAATGCACTCAGGGTCCTCCTACTCTGCTAACTTCCCAAGCCTCTTTTTCTATCATAGCTGATTTCTTTATATTTCCCTTTCCTACCTCAAGGCTAAATAAACTTTAAGGTAAAGTCCATAAAATTCAGAACATTTGAGAAGAAGAGTTTGCTAGTGCACTCTCTGAAATGACTAATGATGGTCTGTTTTCTCCTATTTTTAAGAATCTTTTTTTTTTTTTGGAGCTTGTCCTTTTGTATTTATGTTTGCAGTACTTCAGCAAGATATTTTAAGCTGGAGCTGGGGTAAATAATTCTCAAGACTTAGAGGAAGTTTAATTTCATAGCCTATGCAACAGCAATGAACATTCCAACCCTTGCCCTTGCTTTAACAGAGAACCAGAGGGTTATGTTATGGTTTGTTAGGAATCATCCTCCATGCCCTGTGAGTGGAGGGGATGCCACGATCATTTACAGAGCTGCTCTTCTTTGGGGATATTTTGTTCTAGTTTACCTTAGCTCATTACCGATTCATGAGCTGCTATTTTGGCTAAAGAGTGATGGAGGACCAATATTAGCTGAGAGGCTAACAAAATTTGCTGCAGACTCTTCCACCATCTCTGTCCTTATGGGACTTGCTATAAAGAACCCTACTCAAAACTTTATTTTCCTTCATCCACCCCCATGAGTGCTTTTTTCCTATTAAGGTCCTCTGGTAAAAGGACGGCATTCACGGTTCATGTCTCTGTCATGCGCTCTTTACAAGGTGCTCTGCTGTTATCAAGCACCAGTCCATAAAATGTTTTAGGTTTTTCTACTCCTCACTGGCAGTTGGTTTTGACTCAGTGGGGAGCAAGGACCCCCTTCAACATTTCCAGCTCAAGTGGAGTCTTTGACTCAACTGCAGAATAGTTTAGCTTTGAAGGCTCTTCAGCTGTATCATTAGACCAGTTTGTTATGACTTTATGGGTAGCCCAAGATATGCTGAAACCATTATTTCTGAAAGTGGACTTAGAGTTATCTTGGTAGATAGGTGTTTTGTTTATCGAGTCTTACCACTTTAAAATTAGCAGTGGCTTTTTCAAGCACAATACTAGCTAATCTCAGCTGATTTCTGAGGTGTTATTTCTCTAATAGAAGCATTGACTTGTTTATTTAGAGATTATACTTGGAACCCAGCAGATAAGAGAGTTGTACAGATAGTCCTTGGTAGATATCTTGGTACATGTGGTAGATAATAGAGTCGGGATTGTACTTGGCTTCTGTAGGCCAACAAACAACTATTTTGCATGTGTTACTCTGTTCTTATATTGGATAAATTTGAGCTTGCATAATCCAAATCAGGAAGAGTGTTTTCCTGGTCCATCAAACTCTGGGTTACTTTGGGACTTTTGTTCAATTCCATAGCACTAAATATTGATAGTTAAAAATACAGAGATGTACATTTACATCTATGCTATATACCTCTATAACATTTGTGCCCAAGAGTGATTTAATTAGTTTGTCTGATAGCAGGTTAATGGGGGAGTGTAGGAGACCACGGAAGAGGGTTGCAAGAGCAAATCACTGCACACAAAAGCACCTTTTTTCAGCATCACCTTGATTTATTTTCCTAGTCTTTTTTTTCCTCAGAAGGAAAAATAATTTCATCAAGAAAACAAATGTTCCTGCCAAAGTGAATTTCTTTTAATGCTTTTCTTAAAAAAAAAAAAAAAAAAAAAAAAAAAAGCAACATTGAATTAGGGCTTCCTGTGCCCCCTCCCCCCATTTTGCTAACCAAAGTTTTTTTTTTTTTTTTAATCCATTGGCAGAAAACAAGATATTTTCCTCAGATAGGATGATTATAGTTTATTGCTGTTTTGTTTAGTATATATGTTTTTCTCAATTGGGAAAAAAAAGTCTAGGTGAAAAAATTAACAAGAAAAGTAGTTTACATGGTCATAACACTTAATTGCTGGCAAAAGAAAAAAAAGTAAAAAAAAAAAATTTAAATGTAAAATACCACATAACTCCAAAAAAACTTACCTCAGTTTTCTACCATGTATCATGTACTATAAGTAAACTTTCTAAATAGGATTACAGTCCTTTATTATAAGCCCCTAGTGGTCCTATGGTATACATTTAAAAAAAAAACAACACTACTACAAAAATTTTTTTTTTGCCTATTGTGTACTTAAGCTATAGATAACTGTTGAATAAAAAGCCTACATAGGTATAAATGCAATAGTTAACTGATCCTGTTTGCTGATGTCCTTTTCGTATTCCACAGAAGGCAGCACCCATTAGTCCAGCATCTTCTCCTGTTTCTTGCCTTCCTTTTTCTTCTTCTTAGATTCTGCTGTGATGAAAAAGAGGGGAAAAAAATCATCACGTTAGTAAACAATGGGGGTACTTTTCTTTTACAGTTAACCCTAGAACAATGCTTGGGATTTTCAATCCTCCATGCAGTTGAAAATCTGCATGTAACTTCTTATCCCCTCAAACTTAACTATTAATAGCTTACTATTGCTTGGAACCCTTACGGATAACATACATTGTTCATTAACACATATTTTGTGTATGTATTATATATCGTATTCTTACAATAAAGCAAGCTAGAGGAAAAAATGCTATTGATATAGTACTGTATTTATAAAAAAATTCACATCGAAGTGGACCCAAGCAGTTCCCCCCTCATTTTTCATGGGCCAACTCTCATAGTCCAGGAATGAAATGATTAGATGGAGAGACAAGGCGCAGCAGAAGTGATACAGCCTTCCTTCATGCGGACACCTGTAGATGCCTGTCATCTTATTGGTGGCTCCCATTTGGTATTTAAAATACCATCTGAGGGTCCTACTTAGAAAAGAGAAACAGGGCAGAGAATTCTCTCTGTGAGAGAATACACCAGGATACTCACTGCTCAGTGGAGAGGTATAAAAGCTCTGCTTGGCTGCCTCACTCCCCGTATGCCCTTCCCATGGGGCTGTTAATAAGCATTTTCCTGCCAATTTCAAAGTGCCTTCTCCTGATTTGCTCTTCGCTTATATATTTGCCAGTGATCCATATCTGAAGGACCAGCTCTGAACCAAATGGAGCTTTGACTCTCTAGTCTCCTCACCTTGGATGAAGCAAATGAATTCCCAACTTGAGCTAAACTGGGTAAGTAAAACCATGAGGATTTAAAAAAAAAGATTTTATTTATTTTACACACAGAGAGAGATCTCAAGTAGGCAGAGAAGTAGGCAGAGAGAGAGGGCGAAACAGGCTCCCCGCTGAGCAGAGAGCCCGATGTGGGGCTCCATCCCAGGACCCTGAGATCATGACCTGAGCTGAAGGCAGAGGCTTTAACCCACTGAGCCACCCAGGTGCCCCTACCATGAGGATTTAAATCAAAACATCCTGTCCTTTTACATTCAATCATCATGCTGTCTCCCTTTTCCTAGGCAGAGGAGAATGCAGTGTGGAACAGGGCATGTCAGCGTGGGCTCCAAAGATGAGAACGGTCAGAATCGCTAGGCTAGCAAGTGAAAGGCTATTGCTAAATGTTTTTAAGATCCTTCCCCCTGTTTGGCCCACAGTAGTGGTAGAAACAGAGGGATCAGATACGGGGCTCTGGAGTCGGACTGCTGGCGTGTGAGTCCTGGCTCCATCACTAAGCCAAGCTGAGGCTTCCCGAAAGCCAGTTGTGTTATTTGTGTCCCAGATCCCTCACCTGTGAATGGGCATACGAATCATACCACTTTATAGGGTTAATATCCTCATTAAATGAGTTGTAGGAAATTCCCGGACCAGAACATGGCATAACAACCTGTTCTCAATAAAGGTTAGTCTATTATCACCCTAATGAAACCTGCTAAGAACAAGAGGTCATTTCTCCGTATAATTCATATTCTTCATCATCCCCAAGACACACTGAGCAGGTGCCTGAATGTGCTCAATGACAGGAGTACTGGGACAATAATCATGGCAAGCAGGCCCTGTTCACTGGATCACGGGGCCTGTGTCCAAGAGAGGCCTAGGGAACATAATGCCAAACACGTACATTGTAAAAACCCAAGCTTATACCTAGGCACAGCTTGAACCTGTTTTTTTTTTTTTTTTAAACTAATCCTCATCATTTCTTCTGATAAGATTGAAAGTCCATTATTTACTAGGTGAAATAATATTTCCATACCAAGTAATTGTCCTAAGCTCCTTACTCAAGCTTCAAGAGGGCATCACACACAATTACATCAGTCGTTGCTAACGTCCTGCTAAATTGCTGTTTGCAAGCTTTCACTTTGTTCATGCCCGTCCTTCGCTTTCCACCTAAACTGAAGAGACTTAAACTTTCACCCTTTTTGCTTGTCATTATAAACGTCTCCTTCTTTGGACCCACGAAAGGTAAGGTGACCAGAACTTCCAAGTTCAAAGATACCTATAAAGTCAAATTCTGTTTTCTGTTTTATTTCTGAATAGTCAGTGTCTTAACATTTAATGATTCCCAGTCTTTGGTTGACATTTTAAACAACAGCTGTTTATTAGAAAGGTATCCTCAGAGAACAATCTGGGATGTCAGCTGGAGTATAATTCTAGTCTCTCTGGTCTCAGATTCTCCAAATCCCCTACTGGGGAATGCCCATAGTTTACATTCACTAATTAACAACTTGCTAAATACCAAGAAATCAACCAATTGCCCATTTAATCTGTACAATGCCAATCAGAAAGTTTTCTTTTTGACACTGCTAGCCAGTCATCTGGGCATTCCTTTGACACACTGGAGACCTTAAGACCACTCTGGGTTCAAATCTAAGTAGAAAGTAGTGGGAAGAAGGATTAAATTCTATTTGCATGAGGTCAGTTTGGATTCTCACATAAAGTATTCAAATTCTGAGAAAAAGGAAGAAACTTGGGTTGGTAATATTACTTCCAAACAAAGCTTTTTTTTTTTTTTTTTGGTGACTTATGTACATTTTACAGAGAGACTATATGAATGTTGTCACTACTTGTCTCTCTGGCCTCAAACACTCAGGAACAGCCTCTCAGGCTTTACCCACTCTACATGAGGGTGTTTTTCTTTTTTTAATATTTTATTTATGTATTTATTTGAGAGAGGGAGAGAGCACAAGCAGGGGAGAAGCAGAGGCAGAGGGAGAAGCAGGCTCCTGGCTGAGCAGGGAGCCTAATTTGGGACTCAGTCCCAGGACCCTGGGATCATGACCTGAGCTGAAGGCAGAGGCTTAATGACTGAGCCACCCAGGTGCCCCTCTGCATGAGGGTTTTTAAATAGTATCATGAAATCTACAATCTGTAAAGAACATAGTCCATCTACCCTATGTAGGTGCTGAAGAAATGGAATCCAAAAGAGTGTCAGTCATTCCTCAAGGTCCACCGTGATCTGGCTGTAGAATCAAATGACCTCCTCCCACAGCTTCCATTGCTCATCCATCTCTAGAAAATGCAGTTGGTCTTGTTCTGCACTCGTCTCTTAGCCGTCACTCAGATCCCCTCCCTTGGCTTGAGTCTCTACCCTTATGCCTATTTCAGTTCCTGGAGCACATCATTCTTTTTCTCCCCTAGTCTTTGGCCTTCAAACCTCCTTTGCATTCCGTCAGGTCTGCGCTTCCCCACCACCTCCGTCTGGTTAATGCCTCCTGTCCTTTAGGTACCAGTGTTGACACCAACTTCTAGTTGGTTCTCTGCTTGGTCTGCATTAGAAGCCTTCTCTCTGAATCTCTTCCCGCAGAGCACTGGCCTTTCGTACTGTAGTTGCCCCTAAGCATAAGCTATGTGAGGGCAGAATCCTGCCCCACTGTTACTTCCCGAGCCCCCGCACAGGGCCTCGTGTGTGACAGCTGACTGGCAGCTCCTCGGTGAGGTACATAAATCTCTCCCATGACAAGAACCCTTGCCTCACTGGCTCACCACGCCCTCCTCTTCCTGACGGTGCTTCCTTGAGGTTTCTTTGCTTATTTTCATCTCAGCCAAATGACTGAATTGTGTCAAAAATTGTCTCCAGTGTGTCCAGTAAGGAATGCCCAGATGACCTCAGCCATTATGCACGGCATTCTCTCCTCCCGCTCTTCCTCCTACCCCCTCAGCCTCGCTTAGCCAACATCTGCTCATCCTTGAGACCTTCGTTTCGATTTCAGTTCCTCAAGGAAACCTGCCCAGAACCCCCAAACTAAGCAGGTTCCACTCACAGTCAGACACTCCCATGTGCCTCTCACCGCTCGTACAAAATTCATTGTTTGATTCTAATTTCATACCTAATTAATCTACGTCTCCCTCTTCCTGTGAGGGCAGAAGACCATATCTATCATTTACATTGGTATCTTAGTGCCTGGCACATAATAGGTGCTCATGAAATATTTGTTGCCTAAAAGTGAAGAAATGGACACGTGGATGGGAAACAGTCAATTCATTCATATTTCTCAAGGAAAGTAAGGAGTGCAGTCAAAATCTTGCAGTATTTCAGTATCTCCCGAAAGCTATTTTATGAAGAAAAAAATTACATACATCCTTGAACACTATCCAGATTTCTCAACCCTTTCTCTTGTCTTTCAAATAGAAGACTGAATTAACTCTGTGAATCAGAGTTCTGTCCCATCTTAGCAGCCCATCGAGGTTACAGGGAGAGAAATCTGCTGTGGGCATGAGGGTCACGAATCGGCTTGGAGCCGGGCTACAGCAGTGTAAGCAAGTGTTTTGTTCGTGACAGAGTCACACAGCGGCTACTCTCAAAGGTTTTAAGAGCCGCTGTGATCGGGATCCTGATGTCAAACAGCCGGGCACCGTAGTTCCCATTGAAAAGAGCCAAGGCAACGGAAGGAAGTACACACATGCCGCACATGAAATAACAGCCCAGGTTCCATGTCACTCTTCCCCACGGGGATTGAGGCTGTGAGACTCAAAGGGATGCCAACAGGAAGTGAGCCACTGTGGACATGTGAGCTCAAAGGGCACCTGCCTGAAAAGTGGCTTGTTTTGTTCCCTTGGATGATCCCTCCTGGGACCTCACTGCATGGACACTCACAGGGGTGACCTTGGTGTGTTTTCCTTTCCTAGGTTTATAAAGACTTCCATTCTTTTTTGGCCAGGGATAGTAGTCCTTGTTTTCTCCTGCTATGTGTGTACTTCATGTTGCTCAGAAAGAAACAGGTTGTTTTGTTCAAGATATATTTGAAAGTGTTCAGAAAGTCCTAAGACTTTCCTTAAGGAGGAACACTCCAGAAAGGATTAGGGTTGCTCACATGGCTATGAATCACCTGGAGAGCCACCCTGACTGTATTCTATTTAGAAAAATCAAAATTTGGCCAAGGAAAATTCTCATGATGCATAGCAAGCTCTTACTATGCATCATGAGAATTTTTAATTTAAAATTTAGTATAGTAATTTAACATAGGAATTAATGAGAATCATAGTACAGTAAATTCAGAACCTAAACATTTTAAAAATTCTGATTAGAAAACAAAACCTTTAAGAAGTAAGTGGCATCAGGGCCTTTGTTTAGTAGGGCAATGAGGAAACCATGAAATTCTGCTCGAATCACACTAAGAACCAAATCCTCAAAGAACTATTCTAATCTGGATCCTTCCATTTACCAGCTCTGTGATGTTGGGCAAATTGATTATTTTACATCTGTTTCTTATAAACTGGGGATAAGAACACCTAGTCTGTCCTCTGGAGAGGGACATCATGAATATTGTGTGAGCTTACAACCTCTAATATCCTATTTGGCCACCACTGTTCAAAAAACATTCAGGGGCGCCTGGGTGGCTCAGTGGGTTAAAGCCTCTGCTTTCGGCTCAGGTCATGATCCCAGGGTCCTGGGATCGAGCCCCACATTGGGCTCTCTGCTCCGCGAAGAGCCTGCTTCCTCCTCTCTCCCTGCCTGCCTCTCTTGCCTACTTGTAATCTCTGTCAAATAAATAAATAAAATCTTAAAAAAAAACAAAACATTCATTTCTTTATTTAGCAAATATAACCCTATATCCACTGTGTACCCAGCACTGTTCTAGATGCTGGGAGATGATGGCAAACAAGACAAAATTCTGCTTTCGTAGAGTTTGCAAGATTTCAAGACTGCTTGCTGTGAGAGTCTTCGAAAATTGTAACATACTCTAAAAGTATGTATTTTTAGTTGGAATCATGGGTATGCGGCAGCTGTTTTGATGACCTCGATGTCATTTCTCTTCTTCCTAGTTTCTCATGGCATCATTGATGACTACGCTGTAAAAGACACAGTATCCACGGGAAGAATTAATTACTAGGGAGAAGAAGAATGTCTATAGGAAATTCAGCCTGAAGGTAAGAGGGAGTTTCTCCTGGCTACGTTATTTCATTCTTCTTAAAAATATTACTTTGCTGGTTTTAAAAGTAATATGGGCTTATATAGAAAGTAAAGAAACAGATATATGTTAACAGAAATCACCCATATTTTCAAAATACAGACAGAACACTTTCCACCGTGGGTTCTATTTGTATTCTTTCAATGACTAAGGTATACATATAGTAGGAATATATTGACCGTTGATAAAACTTATTTCCATTCCACTGCATCTACTTTGAAGCATGCCCACGGAGGATTCCTTTATGGCATCCCGTTCCATATGTTTTGTAACCTTCCCTCTTTTGTTGGTCGGTTAGCTTGTTCTCACTTTTTATTACCATAAATAGGGATGCAATGCACGTTTTGTACAAATCACAATATTGTAAAATGTTGTACAGATTACTGGAAGAGGATTTGCTGGACCAAAGGGCAGGGCCTTTGGAACGCTCTAGATATGCACTGACAAATTTCTTTCTGGAAAGGCGGTAATCATTGACTTTCCTAGCGGTGACTTCTGTCGGACCCCATCACAGCAAACTTGTTCTCAAAAGGCCAATAATCAACAGCGTGCATCATCTCTTTTTCGTCACAGGTCCTTTTAGGAACAGGATTGCCATGCAGTTGGTACAAGTAAACACCTGCTCCCATTTTCAGGATTCAGGAAATCGGAGAGAAAGTTGGGGGAGTGGATCTTGGAAGAAAGATAATAATATAAAGGTTTTCAGAGAACTCCAGGGAGATGTTATGTCAAGAGTAGAAGAGTTGAGAATTCTGGAATAAGCTTTTCTCATTTTCTTAGCAAAACATCTTGGTTTGATTAGTTTTCGGAGGGCCTGCCTGTGCTCCCAGAAAGCATGAAAAGGAATTAAGGGATGAAATGATTGAGTGGAGCCTGGATTTTAACTACCGTGAGTTCAACTCTGTTTGCTATTGACTTCAATGAAGTAGCTTTGGGTCACTAAACCAATGGCAGGAACTACTTATTGGAATAGAAAAAAGAGATTTGCACCTTCTTATAGGTAGAATTCATATAGGAGGAGGCTATGGACAGTCAGAAACAGACATGGTAGATTCAGAGAGCAGGAAGGCAAGGCCAGAGGGAGCCACGCCAGAGCCATGGAAACGAGCCTTTGGAGACTCATTCAATAAATCATGAGAACTGGGGCACCTGGGCAGCTCAGTCAGTTAAGCGTCTGCCTTTGGCCTCTGGTCCTGGGATCGAGCCCCACATCAGAGCCTGCTTCTCCCTCGCCTGCCCATTCCTGCTCTCTGTCTCTCTCAAATAAATAAAACCTTTATTTATTTATTATTATTTTTAAAGATTTTATTTATTTGACAGAGAGATCACAAGTAGGCAGAGAGGCAGGCCGAGAGTGAGAGGGAAGCAGGCTCCCTGCCCAGCAGAGAGCCCGATGTGGAGCTCAATCCCAGGACCCTGAGATCATGACCAGAGCTGAAGGCAGAGGCTTTAACCCACTGAGCCACCCAGGCGCCCCAATAAAACCTTTATTAAAAAAAATCATTAGAAGTGAAATGAGTGAAGGAAAAGGATCATATACTATCAGAGTACAGTTACAATGTAGATATGTCCAAAAGGCTAGAAACCACCACCATTCTTTTACTGTTTCATGAACCTATTTAAAGGGACTTGCTTGTGCTTCAGAATTAGCACCCGCTTACCTGAAAATTCCCAATCCCTCACATCACCTAGCTCTTCCTTAGAACTGGTAATAAGGCTTTTAAATCCCGAGTTATGCAACTCAGTGATCTGCCTAGAATCCGACCAGGTGCTAGACAGCTCAGCCTCCTTCATGAAATTGCCCAACATTTCAGTTTAAAGTGGGGTAGCATATATTAAGTTGCACAACACAAAGAATTTTCTATTTAAAAATCCAACGTATAATCTTTACATTTTTTTTTCTTAAATCATTTTCCGATCTGATTAGTCCACTATCTGTGCAATTATTCTATTATTTCTTCTTCGATTTCTTATTTTGGAGTACCACTTGCTTTGTTTCCTCTTGTTGACTCTGTGCGTTTACTTCCAGGATTACGTATGTACTACATACATCCAAACTGCTCCTCGGTGCTGCCCACATGCAGATACGTGTTCTCCCCTCACCATCCACCTTCCTTTGCACTCATCAGTTGTGTTGCACAATACCTACCTCTCCCTCTCAACCATCTGTCCTCCTGACCTGTCCCTTATGCTATTAAGTAGACGGGACGGTGCGTGCTAGATAAAAGATAGTACGCATCTGTCTAGACCCAGGCTAACCATGTCTGGGCTCTCCGGGGAAACCTCTGTCTTGCCCCCACTTACTCTGAGAGGTGACTCAGCATTTAACTGCATCTCCTCAAAACAAAGTTCAACTGTGAAAATGCTGGTGAGTAATACAGATTTAACTGTACTTTTTGTGGATTATTTCATTGATCACACAGATGAAGCTTAATAAGACACTAAACATGTCAGTTCCATGCCAAAGGAAGTCACCCAGCATTGGTAGAGGAACCCCCCTTTTTAAAAATTTGTCAGAGAGAGAGAGCACAGGCAGGCAGAGGCAGAGGGAGAAGCAGGCTCCCTGCCAAGCAAGGAGCCCGATGTGGGACTCGATCCCAGGATGCTGGGATCATGACCTGAGCCGAAGGCAGCCGCTTAACCGACTGAGCCACCCAGGCGGGAACCCCCTTCTTGGGTGGTAGAGTAACCACCCAAGACCTGGCTCTCTAGCCTTTTCAGCCTCTTTTCCCTCCCATCTCTCCATTCTCCTTTCTTTAAAGGAAGCAATGGAGATACCTATTGGCTTCCCCAGCCAATCGTGAAAGGGACCCTTGTTAGGACACGCTTTCTTTATTCAGCAGTCATGAGTGCATTGGGGTGACTCCCAGATCTGACCTATGTGTATGGGAGACCGGGAAGACAATCAGCAGCAGGCCTACGGTAACCTCCTGTATTAGCCCCACAGATTCATTGGTTTGGAACAGCTGAACATTTGTGTGGATTTTCCCTCTGAGTCACAGGAGAGAAGAGCAGGGAGGAAGGGGATCAGAAGGGCATCATCTGTAAGGCCTTTAATCCATGGTGTTCTCACTTGTATACAAGTTACAGAAGGAAAACAACAGCTGTGTGTGTGTGTATGGGGGGGTGAATTTGATGTTCACGTGCTAAATTTTGTTTTTAAATACTAGCTAAACTGAAGAGAGGCAAACATAACTAATGCATGGGAAACTGCCTGTGGAAGACATGCATTTCTGATACTTACGCTAGGGTGTGCGCGTGCACATGCGGTGGGTGTCCCAGTCACTACATGTTGTCACAGCTGCTGGTAGTGACAGCTAGTAGTGACAGGTAGAATGAAGCTCTGACTTCATTCTCGTGTCTTCCAAAGTTAGTTTAAAGAACTCGAGTTAGGCACAGTGGTCTACGGGCACATGTGCTCACACAGACGAAGAAAACCATGGGCGTGGGAACTAACGTTGGGTTTCCTATGTTCAGCAAAAGCATCTGTCCCCCCTCTGTGCAGCCCTCTGAAGACCTCACACTTCTTCACTTCCACCCCCACACAGGAAAGAGACGATATTTCTGATATGATATGTAAATGTTCAAAAGCTGGTTTCTGCAAGAAGGAGGGCCCAGGGAGAAAAGCTGTCGTACAATCAGATCTTATATAGCAGTAGCCTAAACCAGAAATGCAGAGTATTATTAGAATCAATAATAATAGTTCCCACTTAGCATATCATCCCTTTCTCTTACTGTACCTGATTTTGAACATTGCATGACCGGTGCTACTGGAAAGTCAAATTTTGATTTATGTCAGAAAAGTTTGAAGTCTAGAATATTTAAAAGTTCAGTAGGTACAGCTCCATAAATCATTTATTTCCTTTCCCAATGGGGGGTTGTTGTTGTTCCAACTGATTCTATGTATCTTGCTACAGGCTGAATTAGGTTTTCCTCAGAAATTCATATCGAGTTCCTGACCTTCATACCTCAGAATCTGAATTTCCTGGAGAGGGTCTTTTTAGAGGTAAGTAAGTTAAAATGAGGTCATCAGGGTGGACCCTCATCCAAAGACTGGTGTCCTTAGAAGAGGGAATTTGAACAGACATGCCCAGAGTGAAAACTATCTGAAGACACAGGGACAAGATGGCTATCTATGAGCCAAAAAAAAAGAGGTCTGAACAGCGTTTGGAAAGACTCAACCCTGCAGAAACCTTGATCTTGGCCTTCCAGCCTGCACAGCTGTGAGAAGACGGATTTCTGCTCTTGAAGCCACCCAGGTTGAGATACTGTGTCACCCAAGAGCTAGTGAACCCATACCCCAGTGAATTAGATTTCACACTTTATAGAAGTGTAAAATATGTCAGTTAACTGTGTCTTACATGTGTCCCCCAGAATTTTAAATATACATCATTTGGGTATGTGACTTTGGTACACAATATAGGATTTGATGTCCCTTAATAGTTTCATGGGTGCCCCCCTCAGTCACCTGTTCACGCACCTGCACGAGTGTCTTCCAGATTTCCCCACCACCCCATTCCTCTCCCTCCCCCACCCACCCACCTAGTGCTCTGTCTCCAGCAGAAGCCCAGGTTAGACTTGAAGAGGTGCCCCCAGACTTCTCTCTCTTCAGAGAGAAGCCCTTACAGTGGCTTAATGTAGTGCTTTTCTACGTCTGGGCAAAGATCTGAAAATACACTTTTCTATGAGTGAAAATAAGAGTCAAAAACCTTGCAAAAGCAAATGAACATGTGAACCCACTGGGAACAGCTCCAGGTCTCGTCCCCTGCGTGCCTGAGCAGGACACCACGAACATTTTTACCTGCTTTCTGCTCTTTGCATCTCTGATGAGCTCTTCTACAAATACTGTTTACCCCTCTAGACGAAGTCTTTCAGCTTTCACCGTCCCCGCCTTTTGTGCGGAGCAACAGCCAGCCTGCTTTGATTTCCCTGAGGGTTCCCAGAAGCTTTGCATCAGGGCAAAGCTGGCTGGAGTCACGGAGAGTGCACAAAGCGCCGCCCCTGGTTACCAGGACAGCAGAGCCTCAGGTCCTTGTGAAGTCCCGGAGTCGCTCTGACCCTCACCACACCAAGGCGGCAATCTGAGTCCAGCTCAGCGTCCGGCCTGGGAGGCCGATGGGTAGCAGGCTACACTGCACCATGCTCTTACTCTACAGGAGTGTCCCCCTCTTTAAAAGACCCCAGCCCGAGAAATGCAGCACTAAAGGTTATTATTTGCTTTAGAGCACTTAGTACACACAGGTTTGAGCCAAAAATGATCTACAGCTCAATCATCAATGACCCTGAACACGCATATGGTAATGATTTAGGATTATCATAGAAATATAATCCAAAATTCCTAATTTCTTTCAGAATATCCCAAGAGACACCATATGAAGCACTCAGTTTGGGAAGCATGGGTGTGACAAAAAGAACTCTGGAAAAAGGACTATTCTGAGTTCAAGTTCAAACCTGACCCTCTCTTGGGCTGGGTAACCTGCAAATTGCAACCTTCATGTCCTATTTGTAAAATGGGCACAAAACTCCTTGGGGCTCCTGGGAGGAGTAAGCAAGACGATGCACACTCACAACTTAGTGAGATGCCAGTGGCTTCAAAAATACTCAACAGGAACCACCTGTATGTGGCTCAGAAATGACGATGCAAGTGACAACCGAAAACGCAAAGCACAAATGCTCCTTCAGGAAGAAGACAGTGGGGAGAAACGCAAAAGCGGCAGGGGGAAGAGCGAGAAGGTCCCTCAACCCAGCAACCTGCCCATGCGAACACTTTGTATCACGCGCAGCCTTCCTTCACCTGAATCACGACATGGCTGTTGCCTGTGCACAGCAAATGAGCTTCTGAGCGCCGGGTTTACCAAGGGAGAGAAGGACTAAAAATCCTTTCACAAGGCTGGGAGTAATACAGCCCAATGACTCTTACTCCAGGTGAGCAAAGGCTGCCCCAGCAGGGATTCTCCGTCCGTCTGGAGCCGGAGAACGAATGATGTGCGCTAGTGAGCCAGACAGGACGATGGGGAGGGGTCTTCACTGATTCAGCGATGGACAGGTGGGTTCATTCATTCCAGTCAGTGCTATTCATTGAAATCCTCTCGTGGACTAGGGACTACAAAGGGGAACGAAGTTCAGGCTTGAGAGAGGCAAAGATGCACTCACTACGGAGGAGGAATGAATGACTGTCTCATCAGAGCAGCCCGTCCTGCAGAAAGGCAGGGAAGCTGAGCGAGTTGTAACACGGATCTCTTCTCTAGTCCTGGAACAAAACAAAGCCTGTTGGGCCCCCGGGACTCTGAACTGGTCCTTGTTTGATTGAGCAACCGGCAGGGCTCGCTCCTGCTCTGTGTTCAAGACCAAGCTCCAGACTTACTCTCAGAGAAGCCTGCCCTGGCTTCTCTCTCTCCCTTCGCCGCCCTCCTCTCCCCCAGCCGCCTTTTCCAAGAGCACTTCCTCCAATATGTGGTCGTCCTTTTAGTTCTTGTTGTTGTCACTATTATCCACCCCCAACCCCAACCTCACCTCCAGCTAGAACAGAGCAGTAAGAGGGAAGGAAACTCGCTTCATATCCCCAGGGCCTGCCAAACTGCCCATTCCACTGCAGGCTCTTCTCAGATTTTCTACGTAAATGAATAAACTGGAGACCCCGCCAGAGGACCGCAGGGCTAATAGCACCTGCCCTTCTCCGAGGCACGTGGGAGCGCGCTCCGCTGCTCCCCCTGCCCTGGGGGTCCTCGCAGGGCCCTAGTTGATCCGGTGCCGACTCTAGCACGGGGCCGGCGTGGTAAATGCTTGTCAAACGAACAAGCTGGATTTCACAGAACGAAATGTATGATGTCCGGAAGGAGAACAGGTGCCAGGATTCCAGACCCACGGGCGCAGAGAAGCGGGAGTGGAAGCACGCGTGGCCACGCCGCCCGCCCTCCCCGCGCTGTGGCGAGGCTCGGGCAGAGCATGCGGGCAACGTCAGGCGAGACACCAGTCCGGGGACGCCGGAGCCACCTGTCCCTGTCCTGCCGAGGAGTCCAGGTCTGACTCCACTGCTGATGGAAAGCCATGACAGAAGAGGGAGTTTAGGGCTGGCTCTGAAATTCATTCTTTCTTGGGTAAGAAACCCAGATACCTGCACTACCAGCTGTACAGCCTCGCACTAAGCGTCTGACTTCTCCGACTCCGCGTCCTCGGATGTAAAGTTAGGAATGATGATAGCAACCATTTCACAGCGCTTCTGTGATCCTTCAGGGACCCAGTGTGGACTCAGTACGCTCAAATGCCCTCCAAACACACACGTCCCTCAATAAACATTAATTGTAATGCCTTCTGTTGTAATCGCCATAGTGCTTTTGCCCAAAAAGGTACGGAGGGAAACACCCACCTCAAGGTTTTCATTTGGAAGGAAGGAAATAGTTTTAAGAATAGTTTTAAGTTTATCAAGCATTTTCACAGTCACTCCATCCTGATGATGATGAGGTAGTCACTGTAGACTTTAGCTTCCGGAAGACAAAACTGTTATGCTAAGAAGAGATCTTGCTAATATGCTAATGAGAACTAGATCTCCTCAGGTGCCTGGGTGGCTCAGTGGGTTAAAGCCTCTGCCTTCGGCTCAGGTCATGATCCCAGGGTCCTGGGATCCAGCCCCGCATCGGGCTCTCTGCTCAGCAGGGAGCCTGCTTCTCCCTCCCCCTCTGCCTGCCTCTCTGCCTACTTGTGATCGCTGTCAAATAAATAAATTTTTTTAAAAAAAGAACTAGATCTCCTCACTTCAGCTACAATATCATGAATGGCAACTAAACTACAGATGTTGAAAGACAGTTCCACAGCAGAATAAAAACCAAACCAAACCTTAAGACCAAACAGAGCAAGGGCTTCCCTCTGATCAAGAAGGACAAAATTCCTGCCCGAGTCCCCAGGCTTCTCTTTCTGCCAGATACAAGGGCAGCAACCACCAACCTGTCGGGGTCTTGGGGAGAAGGGAGCCCGTCCCAGGCTGCCCGCTGCCCCTCTCCACACAGTGGAGAGTCTCTCAGCCTAGAAAAATGCATCTGCATGCTCATTGCTAAGGGATGGCAGAGCCCAGAGTCGTTGGCAACTTCTTTTGTCTTTATAAAAATATAAAAAAAGTATCTGTTTTGAGCAGGAGAGAACTGAGAATGCTGGGAACATCACTTTACTGACCCCCTTTCTCATTTATAATCAGCTGCCCAGTGCCATGTCCTGCACACAGCTGATTCTTGCACTGAAACAGTGGCCATCTTTTTGATCTTTAAGGATGAATTGTCAAACCTAAGAAAGGGCTAGGCAACTGTCCAAAAAAGAGCAGCAAGATGGTGAAACATTGAGAAATAGCTGGGAAGAAGTAAAAGGAATTAGGGATTTCAGGAGCAGGGGAAAATGTAACAAGGATCTGGTGACAGCAGAGTAGGAACGGGTGGACAGGATGGTGTGGGCGGGGTGGGTGGGGAGATTACCCTGGTTCCCTGGCCCACCTGTAGCACAGACACACATTCCTGTGCTCCCTCCTCTTCCTGTCCCAGGCAAATCTGGAGGCTGATACAAATGTTATGTATCTTGTTTAAAAAGTAACAACTAATAATTTCCATTTCGACCATAACTTAAGATTCTAGAATGTTCTATGATGATCATTAGGACACATCTTCTGTAGTCCCTAGGAAACTCTCAGCTCGTACAAAGGCCTTCTGCGTGAGCCCCAATCCAGCCTCAGCTCAGACTCTGCACTCCAGTGGTAACCACCAGAAGCCTGCTTCACTGCACACCTGCTCACGCCATTGGGACTGCCTGCAGGGCCACGGCTCTCCCCCAGAGGGGCCATCTTGCCAGCTCCACTTAGCTTGCCTACCTTCTCATTCTGCAGTGAGCCCACCCTCCAAGGGGACCACTGAGAGACACTGTGGCTTAGAGACCTGTTCCTTGCCCTCTGAAGGGTTCTGTGCTCTGGTCATTTATGTAGCGCTGTTGGCAGAGAGTGGCTCTGGTTCCCACTTTCTTCACTTGTCCACAGCTCAATTATCCTCACTTTTTCTACCCCGCAAACTGAAAAGACCGAATGACTCAACAAAAAAAACTACCGGGGGGCGCCTGGGTGGCTCAGCAGGTTAAAGCCTCTGCCTTCGGCTCAGGTCATGGTCCCAGAGTCCTGGGATCGAGCCCCGCATCGGGCTCTCTGCTCAGTGGGGAGCCTGCTTCCTCCTCTCTCTCTCTGCCTGCCTCTCTGCCTGCTTGTGGTCTCTGTCTGTCAAATGAATGAATAAAATCTTTAAAAAAAAAAAACAAAAAAACTACCGGTGGTTCCAATAATGAGAGCCCTCACTCACTCTGCAGTGGGGGAACTGCCTAATAGGACATTACTCTTGGCAACTTCCCAGAGAAATGTCATCAATGCTTCGTCTAGGCAAAAGGAGGGTGGGTTAGGTCCGATGAGGACTTCAGTACATTCCAGCACTCCTGCACACTCCCCTGGTGGCTGCTCACTAAATACCAATTCAAGACACACTCACCTGCTCCTCAGATTTACAGGGAGACTTCTGAAAGTTAAAGACACATTTTCCCAGAGTCCCTTGCGGCGGAATTTTATAGGTGACCTCGTTCCCAGCAAGCAGGTACACTTTGAGTCTTAGAGGTAGGAGTCAGCAACCAGAAAAAAAGGGCCAAATTTGGGGAAATTGGGTATTTTGGCAAGCAGAGAGGCAAAGGTATCTGGTTTCGAGGGGAAAGGTATGGTGTTCAATTCTTAGCATACGTGCTGGACTGTGGGTAATTTTAGCAGCAGGGTTTCTGCTCCATCAGTCACTTTTGGCATGATTAGACATTTCTCTTGGATCTTTGCTTTCTGCTGCAATCCTCCCGGATCCAACTCAAGTCCTCTGGCCCTTCCGGAGAGTCTGTGAGCTACAGAATTCCCCCCAAATAATCCCTTTCTGCTTAACTAGCTAGAGTAGACCTTGCTGCAACTAAAAACCTGGACAGATACAGGATTTTCTTAACTAATTTTCTTAATTAATAACTGTAATTAATACTCTCCATCTCTTTTCCTGAGAAATTATAATGTCCAGTGTCCAATGCAATTGCTCGCCAATATATCCCTGGTGGATTCTGGCAGCAACGAAGAAAATTCCAGTTACAATCCTTCAGTCACTGACCTCTCCAGAGCAATCCTGTCCCCATCCCCAGGAAAGCTATATTCTAGTTATGCACCTTTCAGTTCTTATGTCTGCATAAGAATATCAATATTCTCTCTTCTTCTGGGTATATAATGTGGAAGGAGAGGACGAAAACCTATTCTTGGATTAAGTGGGGTTTCAACAGAGGAGAATCTTTACTAAGAGTTTCCAACTTGATATCTAGTGTCGATGAAATTGTACCAAGGCTAGAGTGTGGAGCTTCTGCAATATTGACGTAACCACAGGATGAACCATTTCTACCCAACGGACTGGAGTATGGTGAGTTTTAAGGTGATTTTTTACTAAAACAAAGGGATAGTTAGTCATCTCCCAGAGTTTCAGTGCCAACTCAGGATAGAAAGTGCCTTCTCTCCCCCAAGCAAGTCTTTTAAATTTTTGGCCTTATTAGGAATCAAGTCACAGTGATATTCTCCAGATTTTTCTCAATTTAATGCCGGGTAGTCACAGCCTAACCAACATCTTTATGTTCCAATCTAAAATTTAAAGAGCGCATTCTCCACACCGAACATCCCATCATTTGCCCATCAAGCCACTGCCATTTTCCAAAACAAAAGAGGACAGAAATCAAACTGAAAAGGTGTCTAGAACAAACATTAAAAAAAAAAAAGCAAACAAAAGACCAGAACCTGATGATGTGTTTGATGAGAAGGTAACGATGAAGGGGTAAAAGGTACTTTCTGGGTATGAGCTCAGGGACTGGGATAAAAGAGCAGATAATGGCACTGAAAGAGAAGAAAGCCCGGAACTGATTCTGCTCCTAAGCAACAGGATGGATTTAGATGAATCACTGACGGTCTCTGTCCTCATCTGTTCCCCCAGGGTTCCATCGGATGACAGGCAAGGTCCCCAGAAGCTCTACTATTGAATGATTCTAGACATTTATCTAAAGATAAATCTAGAGATTTATCTAACATGGCCAAAGTTTCATGGGTGTATAATACTCAGAGGCAGCACGGTCTTTGGTGTCTGTCTGACCTTGAATCTGAATCACCACTTATAAGCTGTGAAGCATTAAATATGTTGTTTACCCTCTCTGGCCCATGCTTTCTCAAATATAAAGTAAGACAAATACAATTTCATGCACAGGATGCACTGAAGCTGAAATGAGGAGTGCCTATCATACCATAGTGCCCGACTCAAAATTAGTGGGTTCCTTACTTTCCTCTTTCCTGAGTTAAAGTAGCAGGAAGCCCTGATGAATTATTCTTTCCTGAAGAAAGGGAAAAAATAATTTGTAATCGCATAACTGTATGAAAATATTACTTAAATGACTTCTTTACCACAGCTTCCACCAGTCTATGATAAATTTCATGTGTGAAACCTTTCTTCTTTTAGCTTATTCAGCACCTACTATGGGTTACTCCTTGTTCTAAGCAAAAGGGATACAGTAGAGAACAGCACAAGTCAGGTCCCTGCCCTCCTGAAACTTATACTCTGGTAGATGTCTTCTAGAACAGTTTTTAGAAATAACGTTCTAGAGAGTACAGGCAGTAATTTCTCTGACATCAGTCATAACAACATTTTTCTAGTTGTGTCTCCTGAGGCAACAAAAACAAAAGTGAAAATAAATTACTGGGACTTCATCAAGATAAAAAGATTCTGCACAGTAAGGGAATCAATGAAACTAAAACAACTTACGGAATGGTGGAAGAAATTTTTAAATGACATACCCCATGAAGGTTTAGTATCCAAATATATAAAGAACTTATACAACTGAGTGCCCAAAACCCAAATTATCCATAAAAAATGAGAAGACATGAACAGACATTTCTCCAAAGAGGACATCCAGATGGCCAACAGACACATGAAAAGATGGGCAACATCACTCACCATCAGGAAACGCGAATCAAAACCACAATGAGGTATCACTTCACACCTGACAGAATGGTTAAAATCAAAACCACAAGAAACAACTAGTGTTGGTGACGATGTGGAAAAAAAAGGAGCCCTCCCACACGGTGGGAATGCAAACTGGGACAGTCACTCGGGAAAACAGTACGGGGTTTCCTCAAAAATTTAAAAGCAGAACTGCCTTAAGATTCAGTAATTGCATATGCCAGGGAATTACCCCCCAGAAAACAAAAACACTAATTCAAAAGGACAGGCACACCCCTAGGTTGACTGCAGCCTGATCTACAAGAGCCAAATTATGGAAGCAGCCCAAGTGCCCATCGATTGATGAGTGGAGGAGGAAGATGTGGTACAGATACACAACGGAATATTCAGCTATAAAAAATAATGAAATCTTGCCATTTGCAAGGATGCTAAAGAGTACAATGCTAAGCAAAGTAAGTCAGAGAAAGACAAATACCATAGGGTTTCACCCATATGTGCAATTTAAGAAACTAAACAACGGGAAGAAAAAGAGGCAAACCAAGAAACAGACTCTTGACTATAGAAAACAAACTGGTTACCAGAGGGGAGGGGAGGGGATTAAGAGTACACTTGTCACCAAAGGCAAAGGAAATGTCACCAAAGGCAAAGGAAACAAAAGCAAAAATGAACTTTTGGGACTTCATCAAGATCAAAAGCTTCTGCACAGCAAAGGAGACAGTCAACAAAACAAAGAGGCAACCCACGGAATGGGAGAAGATATTTGCAAATGACAGTACAGACAAAAGGTTGATATCCAGGATCTATAAAGAACTTCTCAAACTCAACGCAT